>JARQOD010001975.1:0-86666 GCA_033576555.1 Oophaga sylvatica | reverse complement strand
AAATGGTCCTATCACCTGGACTCTAGTTTGTATAAAACAGGTACCTCGCTTTCCTCCTCCGAGGCCATGGAGGTGGACCATGTAAGTTTGGCCACCCGCCGTCGGGAGTCACGTCGCAAGGAGGGAAGTTGTTACTACTGCGGTAGTTCTGAACATTTGATCTATCTCTGTCCTAAAAAGTCGGGAAACTCCAGTGCCTAGGTCCGGTAGGAGGGGCCAACCTAGGTAGAGAACAGTCCTCTCCCTCTTTACACATCTCAGTTTCCGTGTCCTATGGGGCAATAAAATTTTCCGAACATTGTCTACTGGATTCTGGAGCTGCAGGGAACTTCATCCAGCAGGCGGTTGTGGATCATTACCGTTTACCTGTCCAGCGTCTTCCTGATCCGTTACAGGTGTCCGCTGTGGATGGCAAACCGCTGACCGAGCCCGTCCAGTTTCAAACCGAGTTGGTGGAACTCCGGGTAGGTCTAATGCATACTGAACTAATGCGTTTTTATGTATATCCCGGTTTATCCCATCCCATGCTCTTAGGTTTACCTTGGCTCCAGATGCATGAACCAGTCCTGAATTGGAAAACTGGAGAAGTTCTGCGTTGGGGAGATACCTGCATGAATCGTTGCTTAACCCGGATTCAACCTGCTTCGCCTCCTGTCCAGCCTGATACCCTGCCAGGGTTGCCTTCCGCCTATTGGTCCTTCTCTGACGTCTTTGGGAAAAAGGAGGCTGAGAGACTACCTCCACACAGGTCGTATGACTGTCAGATAGAGCTTCTTCCTGGAGCATCTCTTCCCCGCGGGAGAGTGTATCCTCTTTCACAGGCAGAGACTCAGGCCATGTCGGACTACATCCAAGAGAATCTGGATAGAGGATTTATCCGAAAGTCATCGTCACCGGCAGGAGCTGGATTCTTCTTTGTGAAGAAGAAGGATGGATCCTTGCGGCCCTGCATTGACTATCGGGTCTGAATCAGGTCACGGTAAAAAACAGGTATCCATTACCTCTTATTTCAGAGTTGTTTGATCGTCTCCGAGGGGCCAAGATCTTCACCAAATTGGACCTCAGAGGGGCCTACAATCTGATCCGAATTAGAGAGGGGGACGAATGGAAAACAGCCTTCAACACCCGTGACGGCCACTATGAATACCTGGTAATGCCATTCGGCCTAAGCAATGCACCTGCGGTTTTTCAGGAATTTGTGAATGACATTTTCAGGGACTTGCTCTATACATGTGTCGTGGTTTACCTGGACGATATTTTGATTTTCTCTGCTGATTTAACGTCACACCGGCGGCAAGTACGCCAGGTCTTACAAAGACTCAGAGAGAACAGGCTATATGCCAAATATGAGAAATGCGTCTTTGAGCAGTCTTCTTTGCCTTTCCTTGGGTACATTGTATCTTCCACAGGATTAAAGATGGATCCGGAGAAGTTGTCTGCAGTTCTCAACTGGCCTCGTCCGTCTGGGCTAAAAGCCATACAAAGGTTCCTAGGGTTCGCCAATTACTACCGGCAATTTATTCCACACTTTTCCACCCGAGTGGCTCCAATCACAGCCTTAACCCGGAAAGGCGTAAACTCTAAGGAATGGTCCTCCGGGGCAGAAGAGGCCTTTGTTTCTCTTAAAAAGCTTTTGCTTCCGCACCCGTTCTCCATCGTCCTAATTCAAGTGAGCAATTTTTTCTTGAGGTTGACGCTTCTTCCATAGGTGCAGGTGCAGTTCTGACCCAGAAGTCGTCTACGGGCGGATGGTCTCGTGTGGTTTTTTCTCCAAGGTTTTTTCTCCTGCAGAGAGGAACTACTCTGTCGGTGATCGCGAACTGTTGGCCATCAAATTGGCTCTGCAAGAATGGAGACATCTTCTTGAAGGAGCTCATCACCAGGTAATCATATTCACCGACCATAAAAACCTTGCCTATCTCCAAACTGCTTTAAGACTGAATCCCCGTCAGGCCCGTTGGGCATTATTTTTTGCCCGTTTCAATTTTGTACTTCATTTTCGTCCAGCTGACAAAAACATCAAGGCAGACGCACTCTCTAGAGCCTTCTTGCCCCCTGAACTGGAGGAAGAACCTCAGCACATTATTGAACCTTCTAAGTTAAGGGTATGCCACACTAAACAGCGTCGCTAACGAGATCGCTAAAATACGTCACTATTTAGCGATCCCGTTCGTGACGCTAACGTGTGTGGCATGTAGCAACGACGTGGCCCCTGCTGTGATCTCGCTGATCGTTCACTAGAGTTCTGGACCGTATTTAGATCGTTGGCGTCCCGCTGGTGAGCCTATATCGCTGTGTCTGGCACCTTTTGTGAGCGATGTGCGCTGTTTTTTACATCGCAATGACCGTTAAAGTCGTTAATGAGATCGCTAACCGCTTTTGAGTCGTTAACGAGATCACTAAGTGTGGCAGCTACTAGAGACATTAAAACGATCACAAAAACGATCTCATTAGCTTGCGTCGTTATTGAGATCGCTAACGAGATCACTAAGTGTGGCAGTACCTTTAGTCTCTGTTGCCTCCACTGATCTGGCCCGGCTTCCTCCTGGGAAGACTTTTGTGTCTGCTTCTGATCGTACCCGTGTTCTGCGCTGGGGTCATTCCTCTAAGTTGGCTGGCCATGCTGGTCAGAAAAGACGCAGCAACTCATCTCCCGTTATTACTGGTGGCCTACCATGGGCAAGGATATCCATGAGTTCGTTTCAGCCTGTCCTTCATGTGCCCGTAACAAAACTTTTAAACATCTACCACTGGCAGACTTCTACCTCTTCCGATTCCGTCCGCTCCCTGGCAGCACATTGCGATGGATTTCATCACGGATCTTCCCATTTCTTCTGGCTGCTCAGTGGTATGGGTTGTGGTGGACCGCTTCTCTAAAATGGCTCACTTCATTCCGCTATCTGGTTTCCCGTCTGCTCCAGAACTGGCCGCTCACTTCATTCAGCACATCTTCCGTCTACATGGATTTCCTCTCCACATCGTGTCCGACAGGGGCGTCCAGTTCACTTCTAAGTTCTGGAGAGGACTCTGTAAAATGGTAAAAATTGAACTAGACTTTTCTTCTGCATATCATCCCCAGTCTAATGGGCAAGTGGAGAGGATCAATCAAATCCTGGCTGGATACCTGCGTCACTTCGTCAACGCTCATCATAATGACTGGGTAGAATTACTGCCCTGGGCGGAATTCTCCTACAACAATCAAGTAAGTGAATCTTCTGCAAAGTCTCCCTTTCAGATTGTGTTTGGACTGCAACCTGGAATTCCTCTTCCTGTTTCGGGAGTATCTGATGTTCCGGCAGTCGATATCTTGTCTAAAAATTTTTTCAGACATTTGGAGTGAGACCAGGTCGGCTTTGGAGAAAGCTTCCCAACGTATGAAGACGCATGCGGACAAAAGACGTTTGGAGGCTCCCATCTTTCTTCCAGGAGACAAGGTATGGCTCTCCTCCAAGTACATCCGTCTGTAGTTACCATCGCACAAATTGGGTCCTCGTTTCATTGGTCCCTTTGAAGTCTTGAGACAAATCAACACGGTCTCTTACAAGCTGAAATTGCCTAATTCTCTACGTGTACCTAACTCCTTTCATGTTTCTCTCCTCAAACCAGTAGTGTTGAGTTCCTTCTTTAAGGACCCGGGTACCACTCCCGATCCGGTCTCTGAGAATGATGTTTTTGAGGTAAAACATATCTTGGCCTCTAAGAGAGTAAGAGGTAGGATCTATTACCTGGTGGACTGGAGGGGTTTTGGTCCTGAGGAGAGGTCTTGGGAGCCTGAGGAGAACATCCAGGCTCCTCTTCTTCTTAAAAGATTTCACGCAGGCTTGAAAAAGAGGGGGAGTAAAGAGGGGGATACTGTTACACCCGGTCCCAGCGCTGGCTCTGCACTCTGTTCGGCTCACTCACCTGTTCCTCTGCAGCAGTCTGTGCGTGGGCTGGGGTCTCATGTCCCATCTGCTCCACGGCGTCCTGTGTCCTCCTCCACTTCCTGGCACGCTGCTGTTTTTTATTGTTTTTATTTTTGTTCTTTATAGGGTTGACTAGGTTGCTGTGACCTTCTTCTGGTCGGTTGGGCTGCTGTTTTGAGACCTATTATTCATTTTTTGACATTTGACTGTTATTCTATATAGGATCATCATTGTGACTGTCCTAGTGGTTGATACCATGAGTGTGTTGGGATTACACCATTCTACACTAATTCCTTTGTCTATGGTGACGTTTTTTATTCCTATGGCCAATTTTTTGGTGTTGGAACTATCATGCACTTTATTATTGTAACATCTACACTTAATGGTTATATAATGATTTTTCTATATCATTGTAGATGTATTTTTCATTGTTGGCATGTATATGTTTATATGTGTATACTTAAAATTAATGTTGATATATTCACTTGTTTATTATTTTATTATATGTTGTGTGTGTACACTATATATATATATTTTTTTTGCATTTTTATTGTCATAATTGTCTTTTGTCCCTTTTGAGAGTCTCTTAGGTATACTAACGTTGGTATTCCACTTTGAACAGCACTAATGGATCATTTGCTATGGCAATACATATATATAGAGATCCTCCTTTGAAATCCATTTATTATATCTCTTTATTTGCATCCATGGATATCGCAGATTTTGTTGCTGCCACGATAATATATATATACTAGCTCCGGCTATGATTTTCTGAGCTGCTTATTCATGGATGACATAGAGGTTGTGGCTGCCATGACAACGTATACATACCAGCTCCGAATATGATTTCCTGTGGTTGTCTTATTGGATGCCGCGGGCTGCGCATTACCGGATGTCGCGATACTTTACCACATGATTATTCATGGATGACGTAGAGGTTGTGGCTGCCATGACAACGTATACATACCAGCTCCGGATATGATTTCCTGTGGTTGTCTTATTGGATGCCGCGGGCTGCGCGTTACCGGATGTCGCGATACTTACCATATGATTATCCTACCGGATGTGACATTACGGACTCTGTGACACTCTGCTTATGTTCCATTGGATATCGCTGGCTGTGAAGCACTTCCGGATGTGACGATGTTGATCACATGATCATTTTTTCCGGATATGTTGTTACGGACTCTGCGGCTTCTATGGCAACACATATTTAGGTTCAAGAAGCGATTCCTTTTTTGCGATTTATCACTGAATACTCATTTTACATGTATTGTTATTATTGTTTATGTGTGTATGATTATATTTTTGTGATGGATCTATTTATGAATGTTTTACTACCGGGTCAACATTGAGGTTATCCTGTTTGTTAACTTATGTGGTGCCAAATTTGATTCAGTCCAATCGGCTCAGTGTGTTACAGCTGTACGGGAGGGAGATAATTAAATCACTAGCCTATCATTGGTTCCCTCTGGTATATATACCCTATCTGGCCAGTACCCAACCACCCCTGGACGAAGCATTTCAGAGCGAAACGCGCATCGGGTGTAGTGGGTTCCCCTGGGTTTGATCTTCTAGGTAACTATGCCTTTGACTTTTGCTTGCATTTGATATTGTATATATGTTATTGTAAAATGTAGGATCGTTATCCACATTGCTATTTTTCAGCTATGGCTATTTTTTTAGCCTATTTTCTTGAACTGACTACGTTCTTTTAACGTTGCCTTTATTACACTAGTGTTTTACACTATATCTATGTGTCAGGAATCGAACCCAGTGTCTCTTGTCCACCGGCCAGCAGCTCTACCATCTGAGCTATTCTGCTGGCTACAAAGTTCCTTGCTGAACCCGGATACCATTGACTGTTCTTCCTGATAAGCTTCACCCAGTGCTCTCTCGTCTGGCCTCTGATTGCCAATTACACGCCCTATATAAACCTGGCCCTGTGGGTGTGTCATTGCGAGATTATTGTGCTTCCAGCCTTTAGTCAAGCTCTTTCTCCTGCTGTTCCTGCTGCTACAAACACTGCTCTCCTGTGAACTGACCTCGGCCTGCCACCTGACTACATTATCTGCCTGCTCCTCTGCTACCGAACTGCCTTTCCTGTGTACCGACCTCCGGCTGCCACCTGACTACGTTATCTGCCTGCTCCTCTGCTACAAACACTGCTCTCCTGTGAACTGACCTCGGCCTGCCACCTGACTACGCTACCTGCCTCTGCTTCCCCTAGTGTTTGCAGTAACATCGGCTCCAACCCAGACGGGATCCTGACAGAATAATCTCGCGCCAAAATGGAGTCCGCTGTGAACACCCTGAGGCGGCAAGTTACGGAGCTTCAAAGTTTTTGTACTGATTCTCAAGGAAAATATTCCAAGTTACAAACTGATTTCACGGTGATACAACAGGAAGTAATTGAGCTACAAAAACAACTTCTGGACGTGCGCAATTCAGGGTCCGAATCAAACGCGCGGCTGCCGCTGCCTGCAAAGTTCAGTGGGGATCGCCAGCAGAACCGAGGATTCCTCAATCAATGCCGCATATACTTCCAGATGCAACCTGCTCCCTTTACCAGTGAGAGGAAGAAAGTTTTTTTCATGATAAATCTCCTGACGGATGAAGCTCTTGCTTGGGCTTCACCTTATGTAGAAAAGGACTATGACCTCCTTAATGACCTGGAAGCCTTCACCGCAGCTATGAATCAAGTTTTTGATGACCCAAACTGCTGTGCCACAGCAGAAACCAAATTACATAATTTGCGCCAAGGACGTCGCTCTGTTGCGGAATATACATCGGAGTTCCGTCGCTGGGTGGCCGACACCACCTGGAATCCAGCGGCCCAGAGAAGTCAATTTTGACGAGGGTTATCAGAACCAGTGAAAGACGAGCTTGCCAGGGTTGAGACCCCTGATCAGTTGGAGGACTTTATTCAACTATGTATCCGGATTGACCAAAGACTTACTGAAAGGAGAAAGGAGAGACTGCAAGCACTTGGGAATAGCCCTGGCTTCTCATTTTCAGCATCAGACCACCAAGAAAAGACGCAAGGCGTGTCTGAACCGATGCAGATCGACGTCATCCGAAGACCACTCTCTGCACAGGAGAAGGAGAGGCGACGTGCAGAACATCTCTGCCTCTATTGTGGGGACCCTGGACACTATGCCATCAACTGTCCTAACAAAAGGACTATAGCCTTTACCAACAACAGGTCTGCCAGCAATATGGACCTTTCTCAGCAGTCGGATTCCATCTTGCAGACTATCTCATCAGTAACGCCAGAAATAGACAAAATACATACTACATCATCTCATTTTGTAATCCCCATTCAGGTTGTAATGGGCACCCAAAAAATACAATGCTCTGCCCTGTTGGATTCGGGAGCAGGAGGAAATTTTATGGACTTAAAATTTACACGTGATAATATTTCCAGTAGGTCCAAATCCACACCAATTGAAATGGAAACTGTGGATGGATCACCTTTGTCTTCTGGACCTGTCACGCATGAGACAATCGAACTGGAGATTTGTATCGAACCGGATCATCATGAAGCTGTCAGTTTCCACCTTATTTCATCTCTGAAATTTCCGGTTATTCTAGGGATCCCCTGGTTTTCAGTCCATAACCCTTCTATCAACTGGGCATCAAGGACCATCACCTTTCCATCTGACTACTGTAAGAATAATTGTCATAAGGAACCCCCTGTTCTCCAACAAGTCCAAATCTCTGAGATTTCGCATGAGAAGGAAGAGAAACTACCACCTCAATATCAGCAGTTCTCTGATGTCTGCAGTAAGAAGAAAGCAGATCAATTACCTCCTCACCGTCTTTACGACTGTCCCATTGAATTGCTGCCAGGAGCAACCATTCCATTTGGACGGATTTACAATCTTTCCGAACCTGAATTGAAGGTATTAAGAAAGTTCCTGGATGAAAATTTAGAGAAAGGCTTTATTCGACCTTCCACATCTCCAGCTGGGGCACCCCTGTTCTTTGTTGAAAAGAAAGACTCCACTCTGCGGCCATGTATTGACTACAGAGAGATGAATAATATCACTGTCAAGAATCGCTACCCGCTACCCTTGATTCCTGAACTATTTGAGAGACTCCGTTCTGCGAAAATCTTTACGAAGCTGGATCTTAGAGGGGCTTACAACCTCATACGGATTCGCCCAGGAGATGAGTGGAAGACCGCCTTCAGAACGAGATATGGACATTTTGAATCTCTGGTTATGACCTTTGGCCTTAGCAATGCCCCAGCCACCTTTCAACTTTTTATTAATGATGTATTTCGAGATTTCTTGGACCAATTCGTTGTGGCTTATCTCGATGACATTCTTATATTTTCAGACACCTTGGAAGAGCATCGCAGGCACGTCCAGTTAGTCCTGGAACGACTACAGGAGAACCATCTTTACATTAAACTTGAAAAATGTGAGTTTGAACAAACCAGTGTCCAATTTCTGGGATATATCATCTCACCAGAAGGTCTGAGCATGGATCCCGGCAAAATCAATGCTGTAGTGGACTGGCCTGTTCCAAGAAATTTAAAAGACGTCCAGCGTTTCATAGGATTTGCAAATTTTTACCGAAAATTTATAAAGAACTTTTCACGGATCATACTACCAATTACTACACTAACAAAAAAGACAAAAGGATTTTTCTGGTCTCCGGAGGCACAGGAGGCTTTTGACAAGTTGAAAACTCTTTTTACGTCTGCTCCATTGTTAGTACACCCAAATCCTGAATTGCCATTTACTGTCGAATTGGACGCCTCGGACTCTGCAGTGGGAGCCATTCTGTCTCAGCGAGTTGGGGACAAGATGCAACTTCACCCATGTGCGTTTCTTTCCCACACCATGTCATCTGCAGAAAAGAACTACGACATCGGTAATAAAGAACTGTTAGCCATTAAAGTTGCCTTCTCCGAGTGGAGACATCTTCTGGAAGGTGCCAATCACCCTGTGACTGTCCTCACGGACCACAAGAATCTTGAATTCCTCTGTACAGCAAAAAGATTGTCTGCAAGACAAGCACGATGGGCCTTATTTTTCTCAAGATTCAATTTTATAATTTCTTACCGGCCTGGTTCAAGAAATGGCAAGGCTGACGCCTTGTGTTCGGAACCTCAGGAGAGGTCTAGTAATGACGATACAATTCTAGGCCCTAAAAATTTTTTGGGAATATTGCACTCTAGAGGACTATGTAATAGAATTAAAGATGGATATCAAGAGGACTCTTTCCTTAACCATCCTTCGGAAGACGTCGATCTTTCATTCAAAGAGGGGTTTTGGATGCAGAAACACAAAATATATGTACCTGAATCTTCTTGCCTTGAAGTCCTCAAAAGTGTCCATGATTCTAAACTGGCAGGACATCCTGGAGTTTCAAAAACACAAGACTTACTATTTCGTTTCTTTTGGTGGCCTAATTGTAGGAAGGATGTGAGGAAATATGTTTCAACCTGTTTAACATGCGCACGAAACAAGACCCCACGATCGTCTCCTCTAGGACTCTTGCAACCACTCCCAGTTCCATCCAGGCCTTGGGGATCTATTTCCATGAATTTTATTGTGGAACTACCCCCTTCCAAACAGATGACCGTCATCCTTGTCATAGTGGACCGACTCACAAAAATGGCCCACTTTATTCCAACTGAAGGAATTCCTACTGCTGAAAAAACTGCAGAACTGATGATCAAAGAGGTATTCAGGTTACATGGAATTCCTGACAGCGTGGTGTCTGACAGAGGCGTTCAGTTTACATCAAAATTTTGGAAGAGTTTCTGTACAGCCTTGGGAGTCACGGTGAATCTTTCTACCGCTTTCCATCCTCAGTCCAATGGCCAGACGGAGAGAACGAACCAGACTTTGGAGCAATACCTCCGTTGCTTCATTTCCTATCTTCAGGATGACTGGGTGGACTATTTACCAACAGCAGAGTTTGCCTACAACAACTCCATACATAGCGCTACATCTCAAACCCCATTTTTTGCTAATTATGGAGTACATCCAGTATTTATCCCTAATCTGCCAGTGAAAACTCCCATTCCTGCTGTTAATGACAGGCTTGCAAAATTACAGGAATCCCAGAAGGAATTATCAGAGATATTACTCAAGACCCAGGAAGTATATAAGGAAGCAGCAGATAAACATCGGAGAGTGCCCCCTGCTCTTCAGGTTGGAGACAAGGTTTGGCTGTCCACTAAAAACCTTAAGACACATGTGCCATCCTCCAAATTGGGTCAGAAATTCATTGGACCTTTTCAAATTTCTGCAAAAATTAACCAGGTTGCTTTTCGTTTAAAACTTCCCAACAATCTAAAGATTCATCCAGTATTTCACATATCCTTGCTCAAACCCTTCTGTGAAAACCCATTTCCAGGAAGAATTCAGCCACCTCCTCCACCAGAAAGGATCCGTGGTGAAGAATACATTGTGAATAAGATTCTGGACTCCCGAAAATTCAGAGGTAAACTGCAGTATCTGGTGCAGTGGGAAGGTTACGGACCAGAGGAAAATTCATGGGAACCAAAGGACAACGTCCATGCTCCTGGACTTACAAGAGCCTTCCATCAGAGGTACCCAGATAGGCCAGTTCCTGAGATGTCCAGAGGCCATCCTGGAAGGAGGGGAGTACTGTCAGGAATCGAACCCAGTGTCTCTTGTCCACCGGCCAGCAGCTCTACCATCTGAGCTATTCTGCTGGCTACAAAGTTCCTTGCTGAACCCGGATACCATTGACTGTTCTTCCTGATAAGCTTCACCCAGTGCTCTCTCGTCTGGCCTCTGATTGCCAATTACACGCCCTATATAAACCTGGCCCTGTGGGTGTGTCATTGCGAGATTATTGTGCTTCCAGCCTTTAGTCAAGCTCTTTCTCCTGCTGTTCCTGCTGCTACAAACACTGCTCTCCTGTGAACTGACCTCGGCCTGCCACCTGGCTACGTTATCTGCCTGCTCCTCTGCTACCGAACTGCCTTTCCTGTGTACCGACCTCCGGCTGCCACTTGACTACGTTATCTGCCTGCTCCTCTGCTACAAACACTGCTCTCCTGTGAACTGACCTCGGCCTGCCACCTGACTACGCTACCTGCCTCTGCTTCCCCTAGTGTTTGCAGTAACATCGGCTCCAACCCAGACGGGATCCTGACAGAATAATCTCGCGCCAAAATGGAGTCCGCTGTGAACACCCTGAGGCGGCAAGTTACGGAGCTTCAAAGTTTTTGTACTGATTCTCAAGGAAAATATTCCAAGTTACAAACTGATTTCACGGTGATACAACAGGAAGTAATTGAGCTACAAAAACAACTTCTGGACGTGCGCAATTCAGGGTCCGAATCAAACGCGCGGCTGCCGCTGCCTGCAAAGTTCAGTGGGGATCGCCAGCAGAACCGAGGATTCCTCAATCAATGCCGCATATACTTCCAGATGCAACCTGCTCCCTTTACCAGTGAGAGGAAGAAAGTTTTTTTCATGATAAATCTCCTGACGGATGAAGCTCTTGCTTGGCTTCACCTTATGTAGAAAAGGACTATGACCTCCTTAATGACCTGGAAGCCTTCACCGCAGCTATGAATCAAGTTTTTGATGACCCAAACCGCTGTGCCACAGCAGAAACCAAATTACATAATTTGCGCCAAGGACGTCGCTCTGTTGCGGAATATACATCGGAGTTCCGTCGCTGGGTGGCCGACACCACCTGGAATCCAGCGGCCCAGAGAAGTCAATTTTGACGAGGGTTATCAGAACCAGTGAAAGACGAGCTTGCCAGGGTTGAGACCCCTGATCAGTTGGAGGACTTTATTCAACTATGTATCCGGATTGACCAAAGACTTACTGAAAGGAGAAAGGAGAGACTGCAAGCACTTGGGAATAGCCCTGGCTTCTCATTTTCAGCATCAGACCACCAAGAAAAGACGCAAGGCGTGTCTGAACCGATGCAGATCGACGTCATCTGAAGACCACTCTCTGCACAGGAGAAGGAGAGGCGACGTGCAGAACATCTCTGCCTCTATTGTGGGGACCCTGGACACTATGCCATCAACTGTCCTAACAAAAGGACTATAGCCTTTACCAACAACAGGTCTGCCAGCAATATGGACCTTTCTCAGCAGTCGGATTCCATCTTGCAGACTATCTCATCAGTAACGCCAGAAATAGACAAAATACATACTACATCATCTCATTTTGTAATCCCCATTCAGGTTGTAATGGGCACCCAAAAAATACAATGCTCTGCCCTGTTGGATTCGGGAGCAGGAGGAAATTTTATGGACTTAAAATTTACACGTGATAATATTTCCAGTAGGTCCAAATCCACACCAATTGAAATGGAAACTGTGGATGGATCACCTTTGTCTTCTGGACCTGTCACGCATGAGACAATCGAACTGGAGATTTGTATCGAACCGGATCATCATGAAGCTGTCAGTTTCCACCTTATTTCATCTCTGAAATTTCCGGTTATTCTAGGGATCCCCTGGTTTTCAGTCCATAACCCTTCTATCAACTGGGCATCAAGGACCATCACCTTTCCATCTGACTACTGTAAGAATAATTGTCATAAGGAACCCCCTGTTCTCCAACAAGTCCAAATCTCTGAGATTTCGCATGAGAAGGAAGAGAAACTACCACCTCAATATCAGCAGTTCTCTGATGTCTGCAGTAAGAAGAAAGCAGATCAATTACCTCCTCACCGTCCTTACGACTGTCCCATTGAATTGCTGCCAGGAGCAACCATTCCATTTGGACGGATTTACAATCTTTCCGAACCTGAATTGAAGGTATTAAGAAAGTTCCTGGATGAAAATTTAGAGAAAGGCTTTATTCGACCTTCCACATCTCCAGCTGGGGCACCCCTGTTCTTTGTTGAAAAGAAAGACTCCACTCTGCGGCCATGTATTGACTACAGAGAGATGAATAATATCACTGTCAAGAATCGCTACCCGCTACCCTTGATTCCTGAACTATTTGAGAGACTCCGTTCTGCGAAAATCTTTACGAAGCTGGATCTTAGAGGGGCTTACAACCTCATACGGATTCGCCCAGGAGATGAGTGGAAGACCGCCTTCAGAACGAGATATGGACATTTTGAATCTCTGGTTATGACCTTTGGCCTTAGCAATGCCCCAGCCACCTTTCAACTTTTTATTAATGATGTATTTCGAGATTTCTTGGACCAATTCGTTGTGGCTTATCTCGATGACATTCTTATATTTTCAGACACCTTGGAAGAGCATCGCAGGCACGTCCAGTTAGTCCTGGAACGACTACAGGAGAACCATCTTTACATTAAACTTGAAAAATGTGAGTTTGAACAAACCAGTATCCAATTTCTGGGATATATCATCTCACCAGAAGGTCTGAGCATGGATCCCGGCAAAATCAATGCTGTAGTGGACTGGCCTGTTCCAAGAAATTTAAAAGACGTCCAGCGTTTCATAGGATTTGCAAATTTTTACCGAAAATTTATAAAGAACTTTTCACGGATCATACTACCAATTACTACACTAACAAAAAAGACAAAAGGATTTTTCTGGTCTCCGGAGGCACAGGAGGCTTTTGACAAGTTGAAAACTCTTTTTACGTCTGCTCCATTGTTAGTACACCCAAATCCTGAATTGCCATTTACTGTCGAATTGGACGCCTCGGACTCTGCAGTGGGAGCCATTCTGTCTCAGCGAGTTGGGGACAAGATGCAACTTCACCCATGTGCGTTTCTTTCCCACACCATGTCATCTGCAGAAAAGAACTACGACATCGGTAATAAAGAACTGTTAGCCATTAAAGTTGCCTTCTCCGAGTGGAGACATCTTCTGGAAGGTGCCAATCACCCTGTGACTGTCCTCACGGACCACAAGAATCTTGAATTCCTCTGTACAGCAAAAAGATTGTCTGCAAGACAAGCACGATGGGCCTTATTTTTCTCAAGATTCAATTTTATAATTTCTTACCGGCCTGGTTCAAGAAATGGCAAGGCTGACGCCTTGTGTTCGGAACCTCAGGAGAGGTCTAGTAATGACGATACAATTCTAGGCCCTAAAAATTTTTTGGGAATATTGCACTCTAGAGGACTATGTAATAGAATTAAAGATGGATATCAAGAGGACTCTTTCCTTAACCATCCTTCGGAAGACGTCGATCTTTCATTCAAAGAGGGGTTTTGGATGCAGAAACACAAAATATATGTACCTGAATCTTCTTGCCTTGAAGTCCTCAAAAGTGTCCATGATTCTAAACTGGCAGGACATCCTGGAGTTTCAAAAACACAAGACTTACTATTTCGTTTCTTTTGGTGGCCTAATTGTAGGAAGGATGTGAGGAAATATGTTTCAACCTGTTTAACATGCGCACGAAACAAGACCCCACGATCGTCTCCTCTAGGACTCTTGCAACCACTCCCAGTTCCATCCAGGCCTTGGGGATCTATTTCCATGAATTTTATTGTGGAACTACCCCCTTCCAAACAGATGACCGTCATCCTTGTCATAGTGGACCGACTCACAAAAATGGCCCACTTTATTCCAACTGAAGGAATTCCTACTGCTGAAAAAACTGCAGAACTGATGATCAAAGAGGTATTCAGGTTACATGGAATTCCTGACAGCGTGGTGTCTGACAGAGGCGTTCAGTTTACATCAAAATTTTGGAAGAGTTTCTGTACAGCCTTGGGAGTCACGGTGAATCTTTCTACCGCTTTCCATCCTCAGTCCAATGGCCAGACGGAGAGAACGAACCAGACTTTGGAGCAATACCTCCGTTGCTTCATTTTCTATCTTCAGGATGACTGGGTGGACTATTTACCAACAGCAGAGTTTGCCTACAACAACTCCATACATAGCGCTACATCTCAAACCCCATTTTTTGCTAATTATGGAGTACATCCAGTATTTATCCCTAATCTGCCAGTGAAAACTCCCATTCCTGCTGTTAATGACAGGCTTGCAAAATTACAGGAATCCCAGAAGGAATTATCAGAGATATTACTCAAGACCCAGGAAGTATATAAGGAAGCAGCAGATAAACATCGGAGAGTGCCCCCTGCTCTTCAGGTTGGAGACAAGGTTTGGCTGTCCACTAAAAACCTTAAGACACATGTGCCATCCTCCAAATTGGGTCAGAAATTCATTGGACCTTTTCAAATTTCTGCAAAAATTAACCAGGTTGCTTTTCGTTTAAAACTTCCCAACAATCTAAAGATTCATCCAGTATTTCACATATCCTTGCTCAAACCCTTCTGTGAAAACCCATTTCCAGGAAGAATTCAGCCACCTCCTCCACCAGAAAGGATCCGTGGTGAAGAATACATTGTGAATAAGATTCTGGACTCCCGAAAATTCAGAGGTAAACTGCAGTATCTGGTGCAGTGGGAAGGTTACGGACCAGAGGAAAATTCATGGGAACCAAAGGACAACGTCCATGCTCCTGGACTTACAAGAGCCTTCCATCAGAGGTACCCAGATAGGCCAGTTCCTGAGATGTCCAGAGGCCATCCTGGAAGGAGGGGAGTACTGTCAGGAATCGAACCCAGTGTCTCTTGTCCACCGGCCAGCAGCTCTACCATCTGAGCTATTCTGCTGGCTACAAAGTTCCTTGCTGAACCCGGATACCATTGACTGTTCTTCCTGATAAGCTTCACCCAGTGCTCTCTCGTCTGGCCTCTGATTGCCAATTACATGCCCTATATAAACCTGGCCCTGTGGGTGTGTCATTGCGAGATTATTGTGCTTCCAGCCTTTAGTCAAGCTCTTTCTCCTGCTGTTCCTGCTGCTACAAACACTGCTCTCCTGTGAACTGACCTCGGCCTGTCACCTGACTACGTTATCTGCCTGCTCCTCTGCTACCGAACTGCCTTTCCTGTGTACCGACCTCCGGCTGCCACCTGACTACGTTATCTGCCTGCTCCTCTGCTACAAACACTGCTCTCCTGTGAACTGACCTCGGCATGCCACCTGACTACGTTATCTGCCTGCTCCTCTGCTACCGAACTGCCTTTCCTGTGTACCGACCTCCGGCTGCCACCTGACTACGTTATCTGCCTGCTCCTCTGCTACAAACACTGCTCTCCTGTGAACTGACCTCGGCCTGCTACCTGACTATGTTATCTGCCTGCTCCTCTGCTACCGAACTGCCTTTCCTGTGTACCAACCTCCGGCTGCCACCTGACTACGTTATCTGCCTGCTCCTCTCCTACAAACACTGCTCTCCTGTGAACTGACCTCGGCCTGCCACCTGACTACGCTACCTGCCTCTGCTTCCCCTAGTGTTTGCAGTAACATCGGCTCCAACCCAGACGGGATCCTGACACTATGCATGATAGTTCTATTCCAATTTTTTGGCTTGTTTGTAAGCATATATGTGAAGACTCTCCTTAGGTTACCTACCTATTGTCTTGTACTTTGTGGTATTGCTCCTTTTAATCTTTTTATTGTGTCCTTAATAAAGATTATGTAGTTTGTCATATGGCTTTGTGTGAAGCTCTTTTCTTTTTGGTGTTATTAAATTGAATGGAGCAGCACCAATTACAAAAAAAAAAAAAGGATGAGGCAGTGACACTAGCGTTGAGCGATACTTTCCGATATCAATAAGTATCGGATCGGAATGGGTATCGCCGATACCCAAAAAGTATCGGCGATACCCGATACCGATACCGGAAATCCAATGTAAGGCTATGGGAACAAAATATCGGAATTAAAAAAATCCCATTCTTGCCTTGTTGGTTAATTGTACATGAAGGAAAACAACAAAGAGTAATGTAGAATGTATTGGGGGAGGTTGAGGAGACATTAAAGGCATAGATGTTTAACCCAATCAAATGGAATAGCATTAATATTTTTTTTTTTAAAGACGTTCGGATTGACGAAGAAATTGACAATGTTGTTAACCTTTTTTCTATTTTGGCAAATATGTATATTTCACAACTTCCATGCTCTTCACCTTTTTAACTTTTGCCACACTTTCTCCTTCATAATCTTCAGCAGCATCATCTTTTTCATCAAATTATTCTTCATCTTCACCTTCTTTATCTTCTTCTTAAACTTCTTGCTATTCATCTTTTTGTTAACATTACTCATATTGTTCCTATTAAACTATTATTCTTCTTCATATTCTACTTCTTCATCTTCTTCCTCTTCATCTTCTTCATCATATTCTTATTTGTGACAGAGATTCCTGTACTTGAAATCTGTAAAAGTATGAATTTTTCATCCTTCCGTTCTTGCTGTCCCAAAAGATTTAAATTACAACAGTATTTGTCCGTGTTCAGTTTAGCCTGCAGCAGCAGGCATTTTCCAGGGGCACCACGAGGAGGAACGGACTCACCCCCATACACTGCTTAGTCTTCTTCTGCTTATAATTTAGAGCATATATTTTGCTCTTAATTTTGGTCTTATACTTCATGTTCTTCTGCTTTTTGATCTTCTGCTTATTGTTCTTCTGTCTCTTGTTCTGTATCTTGTAGTTTGTCTTAACCTTCTTTGTCCTGTTGGTGATCTTCTTCTGGGTAATCTTTTATTTCTTCTTTGTGATGGTGTTCAGGCTGGTTGGCTTGATGCTCGTCGTCCTTGTGGTCGTCATCTTCTTCGGGTGGTCTTTAGGGTCGTCGTCGTCCTCTTCAGGGTCCTCGTCTTCGGGCTCGTCGTCTTGTTCAGGGTGGTCATCAGGGTCGTCGTCTTCATTGTTGGAGATCCAGAGTGATTACCCAAAAAAAATTTAAAAAATCTTCAATTTGTAAATGTAACTGAAGGTACAAGAAGGCTGACTAACTTCCGAGAACCAGCTGACGTTACTGGAATCCGGATGGGTATCAGATGGTACAAGAGACAATGGAAGTAAAGAGGACCAGCTGACTGTGCTGGAACCCGGAGGGGCAGCAGAAGGAAAAGAGCCAATGGCACAACCGAGGACCAGCTGACGTTACTGGGACACGGTTACTAAGCAGGAGGTACCTGTGCTCCAAAGCACTACCAAGGACCAGCAGACGTTGCTGGAACTCGGATACCGAGATGGAGGCACCTAGGCCAAAGGCACTGCGGAGAACCAGCTGACGGTACTGGAACCCGGACGGGTAGCAGAAGGTACAAGAGACAATGGAAGTAAAGAGGACCAGCTGACTGTGCTGGAACCCGGAGGGGCAGCAGAAGGAAAAGAGCCAATGGCACAACCGAGGACCAGCTGACGTTACTGGGACACGGTTACTAAGCAGGAGGTACCTGTGCTCCAAAGCACTACCAAGGACCAGCAGACGTTGCTGGAACTCGGATACCGAGATGGAGGCACCTAGGCCAAAGGCACTGCGGAGAACCAGCTGACGGTACTGGAACCCGGACGGGTACCATAAGGCACCCATGAAAATGTAAGTTGACAGGCCGCAAGCCGTCTGCAGTTACCGAATCACACAGTCCTACAGTGGGTGCTTGTCCTATTGTCACAACGGAAACAGCCTTTATTTACATAT
This sequence comes from Oophaga sylvatica, assembly GCA_033576555.1. Lineage (NCBI taxonomy): Eukaryota > Metazoa > Chordata > Amphibia > Anura > Dendrobatidae > Oophaga > Oophaga sylvatica. The sequence goes on along the minus strand of JARQOD010001975.1, from coordinate 68,310 downwards.
CCCACAGCACACATAGGAATCACCTAAACTGCAGGCACCATAGAGTCGGCTAACCCGAATGCAACACGACAGGACAACTCATTGGAGGCTAACTGACGTTGACACTGCCAGGAAACAGCTGTCGTGCTGTAACCAGGCTGGGCAGGAGTCAGTACCCGTGCCAAGTACTTCCGAGCAACAACTGGCGGTGTTGGAGCCCAGGGATGAGAAGAGAACAGGGTGGAGGCAGCAGGACTTTTTGCCGTACACACAGCAGGGGAACAGCTGACATTACTGAACCCCAGTAACACAGGAGCAAGTGTTGACTGTGCTAACAGCACTTCCGAGCAACAACTGGCGGTGTTGGAGCCCAGGGATGAGAAGAGAACAGGGTGGAGGCAGCAGGACTTTTTGCCGTACACACAGCAGGGGAACAGCTGACATTACTGAACCCCAGTAACACAGGAGCAAGTGTTGACTGTGCTAACAGCACTTCCAGGCAACAACTGGCGGTGTTGGAGCCCAGGGATGAGAGGAGGACAGGGTGGAGGCAGCAGGACTTTTTGCCGTACACACAGCAGGGGAACAGCTGACATTACTGAACCCCAGTAACACAGGAGCAAGTGTTGACTGTGCTAACAGCACTTCCGAGCAACAACTGGCAGTGTTGGAGCCCAGGGATGAGAGGACAGGGTGGAGGCAGCAGGACTTTTTGCTGTACACACAGCAGGGGAACAGCTGACATTACTGAACCCCAGTAACACAGGAGCAAGTGTTGACTGTGCTAACAGCACTTCCGAGCAACAACTGGCGGTGTTGGAGCCCAGGGATGAGAAGAGAACAGGGTGGAGGCAGCAGGACTTTTTGCCGTACACACAGCAGGGGAACAGCTGACATTACTGAACCCCAGTAACACAGGAGCAAGTGTTGACTGTGCTAACAGCACTTCCAGGCAACAACTGGCGGTGTTGGAGCCCAGGGATGAGAAGAGAACAGGGTGGAGGCAGCAGGACTTTTTGCCGTACACACAGCAGGGGAACAGCTGACATTACTGAACCCCAGTAACACAGGAGCAAGTGTTGACTGTGCTAACAGCACATCCAGGCAACAACTGGCGGTGTTGGAGCCCAGGGATGAGAAGAGAACAGGGTGGAGGCAGCAGGACTTTTTGCCGTACACACAGGAGGGGAACAGCTGACATTACTGAACCCCAGTAACACAGGAGCAAGTGTTGACTGTGCTAACAGCACTTCCGAGCAACAACTGGCGGTGTTGGAGCCCAGGAATGAGAAGAGAACAGGGTGGAGGCAGCAGGACTTTTTGCCGTACACACAGCAGGGGAACAGCTGACATTACTGAACCCCAGTAACACTGGAGCAAGTGTTGACTGTGCTAACAGCACTTCCGAGCAACAACTGGCGGTGTTGGAGCCCAGGGATGAGAGGACAGGGTGGAGGCAGCAGGACTTTTTGCCGTACACATAGCAGGGGAACAGCTGACATTACTGAACCCCAGTAACACTGGAGCAAGTGTTGACTGTGCTAACAGCACTTCCGAGCAACAACTGGCGGTGTTGGAGCCCAGGGATGAGAGGACAGGGTGGAGGCAGCAGGACTTTTTGCCGTACACACAGCAGGGGAACAGCTGACATTACTGAACCCCAGTAACACAGGAGCAAGTGTTGACTGTGCTAACAGCACTTCCGAGCAACAACTGGCGGTGTTGGAGCCCAGGAATGAGAAGAGAACAGGGTGGAGGCAGCAGGACTTTTTGCCGTACACACAGCAGGGGAACAGCTGACATTACTGAACCCCAGTAACACTGGAGCAAGTGTTGACTGTGCTAACAGCACTTCCGAGCAACAACTGGCGGTGTTGGAGCCCAGGGATGAGAGGAGGACAGGGTGGAGGCAGCAGGACTTTTTGACGTACACACAGCAGGGGAACAGCTGACATTACTGAACCCCAGTAACACTGGAGCAAGTGTTGACTGTGCTAACAGCACTTCCGAGCAACAACTGGCGGTGTTGGAGCCCAGGGATGAGAGGACAGGGTGGAGGCAGCAGGACTTTTTGCCGTACACACAGGAGGGGAACAGCTGACATTACTGAACCCCAGTAACACAGGAGCAAGTGTTGACTGTGCTAACAGCACTTCCGAGCAACAACTGGCGGTGTTGGAGCCCAGGGATGAGAGGACAGGGTGGAGGCAGCAGGACTTTTTGCCGTACACACAGCAGGGGAACAGCTGACATTACTGAACCCCAGTAACACAGGAGCAAGTGTTGACTGTGCTAACAGCACTTCCGAGCAACAACTGGCGGTGTTGGAGCCCAGGGATGAGAGGAGGACAGGGTGGAGGCAGCAGGACTTTTTGACGTACACACAGCAGGGGAACAGCTGACATTACTGAACCCCAGTAACACAGGAGCAAGTGTTGACTGTGCTAACAGCACTTCCGAGCAACAACTGGCGGTGTTGGAGCCCAGGGTCAAGGAGGATGTTTAAATACTAGATCAAGTATTTTCCTTGTAACGTGTCAATTAAAAATGTCTATACTCCAAACAAGAGAAAGATAACCTTTACTACCATAAGATGATTATTTCAGTTTAAAAAAATCTAGATAAATATAGAATTGACAAACATAAATGCATACATTAACATGTTGAACTGCAATGCAAAGCACAAAATAAATTGGTTAAGGAATCTGCTATACGGTTGTAAATAAAAGCATACAAGAACATATCAGAATCCATTAATGATGGATAAGTAACAGTATGTATACCATTTTTATTGTATAGACAATGAATGTCTGACTTCAAAACATCATCAGCATTACAAGTTATCTGTGACATTGATAAAATGTTACATTTGCTGAATAATGTCACTAAACAGTTTATACAAAATTATACAATTTCCATCATGTAATACTCATAATATGTGGCAATAATCATTTTTATTAAGAAACATAACCTTTAAAAAGTGCATAGTGCATAGTGAAAATTGCTATTTATGCCTGACTGTGGACTTGCAAGCATGACAACGGATAGATAAGGTATATATAGATGAGACTGCATAGCCACAGATGGTGAATGGCGATGTAATACTGTACCTCAATAAAGTGTGCATCACTACTACATAAATTTTTTTATATAGCTTTATAAACAGGGTACGTGCATGTATGCTTGCGCCTTTGTTTGGACGCACAGACTGGCTTCCTGCTGTCACGCGTTGGGTAGTGGAGCGTCTGTGCGTCTTATGACGCAGACTAACATTCACGTTGCGCATCGTTCATCATCGCAAGCGTATCGACAACACAAAGGCGTTGTCATGACTGCTTTACTCAGTAAACATGCACCTATGATGAAACATACACGCATGTTCCCTATTACATAAGAAGCTACAAGAAAAACGCGTGTGAGGTGTGACGCAGCCTTTTTGTTAAGGTACAGTATTATATCGGCATTGTACAGGTGTCGCTATTCAGTCTGATAACTAGATATCATTCACTTTTCTATCAGTTGTTGTTGTTTCAGCACCACTTGCAGGTATATATTTTGCTATTGTGACTATGCACTATTGACTTTAACAAGGTAATGCATGATTTTTGTTACCGATTCTCATGTTTACATGATGGACCTTTATGATATGGGTTCTTAAATTTGTAATTAAATATGTATTTTTTCAAATGACACAAATATAAGTAATGTTGAAGAGGACTAGTCCTACATCCATTGTTTGCACAATATTACAGGTGTACATCACGTCCCTTAATCAACAATGGATAATTATATTTACTTGTATGCTTTTATTTAAAAGCCAAGAACACTGAAGGCTAACCTTCGCACTGCAGCTGTTGTCAAAGTTCAACCCACATTATGCACTTCCAACATTGCAGCATTTGAGGCATGATGTGAGTTGGATTTGTCAAAGTAATGGAGTGACAAGGTTCACCATCAGTACCCTATAGCATAAGTAGGCTTTTGTGTTAGCATTTGTGTTCGACATGTGGATATCTGCACTAATATGTCACAATTATTTTGTTACAGATTTGTGACAAAGACTAATCATTTTATGGTCTTAAAGGTGTTGTTTCACTTGTTTACAGCTTAGAAATAAGGGTGTAGGCTCATATCTATGTGTAGCACTTGCCACTTTAACATGTCATGTTTTTTTCAACATGTGTAGCTAGCTAGCAGTAATTTTTGCCGTACACACAGCAGGGGAACAGCAGGCGTTACTGAACCCCACAAACACATCAGCGATTGTTTTGATCTGTGCATCCAACACTTCTGAGCAGCAACTGGCGGTGTTGAAGCCCAGGGTCAAGGAGGGTGTAGGCAGAGGCCTAGTATCAGATGTTTGAAGTTTAATTTGGAGTTAGCAGCATTATTTTTTGCCAGACACACAGCAGGGAACAGCAGGCGTTACTGAACCCCACAAACACATCAGCGATTGTTTTGATCTGTGCATCCAACACTTCTGAGCAGCAACTGGCGGTGTTGAAGCCCAGGGTCAAGAAGGGTTTTGAAATAAAATATTGAGTTATTGCCTTGTTACGTGGCCATTGCAAATGTATGTACTTCAAACAAGAAAAAATGAAGGTTTACTAGGACAATAAAATGATGAATTTCAATTCCAAGAATAAAAATAAACACCCTTAAAATATAAACGCATATAAGCACATGGCAACAAGAAATGGAACAACACACCACCCAAAATTTATTTTACAAAATATAGTGTTGTAAATTTCTGAATAAAAGTCCATTTTTGTATTTAGGAATGATGCGTAAGGAACGCTATGTTAAACCATAACATAGTGAAGACAATGGATTTAGTAATAGTCACTCATCATCATCATTACAATAAATATGTGACAGTCACACAGATTGTTAGTTCGGACAGCATTTATTACATGTCCAGCATGGACTCATCAAAGTGATAAGATGACGCAATAATGTACGATAAAAAATAAACATTTTAAAAAAACATTATGCATTGTCACAATTTAAGTGGGTGCCTGCAAGTGGAGGTGAAACTAAGGCTACGGATAGCAAAGGTATATACTATGTCTGTATCAGACAGTGGCCAGCCTCTGATGGGTAATGGCGATGTTATACTGTACATCAATAAAGTCTGCGGCTGCAATCATGCATTTTTTGCTTGTAGAGTGTTGAAGAGGGTAAAAGCATGTCTGGTTGCGCAAGGCTTTATCCGGCAACACTACCTTCCTAGTGTCACGGGTAGGGTAGCGTGTGTCTATTATATGACTCTCTATAAAATGTGAGGTTACGCAGCGTTATTCTGCCCTAGGGACGCAAAAAATACGACAGCAGTAATCATTTACTGTATAAAACTCCACCTATGAGCAACAAAACAAGCACGTTCCCTCTTCAACAATCTACAAGAAAAACAAGCATGATGGGTGACGCTGCCTTTATTGAGGTACAGTATTAGATCGACATTGTCCATCAGTAACTATGCACTGTGATAGCTATATAGCATTATTAATTTATATCTGTTGTGGTTGTTTCACCAGCACTTGCAGGTATAACTACCTATTGTCAGTATGCATGATGCACTTTCTAGATGTAATAATTTATTATTGCGCATTATTACCAGGTTTACATGCTGGCCATTTCATATATGATGTGTGAAGTTACAGTTGTCCTCAGTCTGTGTATTTTATTATGTCTGTCATAAATATAACTCGTGAGGATGATGATGATGATGTTTATGATTCGTACATCCATTGACTGCATTATCTTACAGGTACAGATAACGTTCCTTAAGAAGCATTAATTGATAATTATGAAATGTACTTTTATGCATTAATTTCAAAAAGTAAACACTATGTTTTAGTTTTTGTTACCATTTCTACTAGCCATGTGCAGATATGCGCTGTGATGACAAATTAATATTTGTCCATATTTCTTATTAAAATTTATCATTTTAGGCCTTGAAAACTTCAATCTTTCCTGTTTTAAGCATAACAATCAGGGTGACGGCTCTTCCCTATTTGGAGCATGTTCGACATTGGTTTTTCTGTGCATGTGTAGGGAACAGGAGACTTCTTGCCGGACACACAGCAGGGGAACAGTTGGCGTTACTGAACCCCACTAACACTATAGCTTGTGTATTGGTCTGTGGACACGACACTTCTGAGCAGCAACTGGCAGTGTTGTAGCCCAGGGAGTAGAGTTCAGGTGGTAGAAAGATGAACATAACAGGAGACATGGATAACGTTGCCAACCAGTTATTTAATCGGAAACCGGACAGGCAAATTCAGGCGAGATCCATGCCTTGTTCATTTTCAGAAAAGTAAGTCGGTCTATATTATCGGAGGATAGTCGCATGCGACGGTCTGTTAGTACACCACCTGCAGCACTAAAGACGCGCTCCGATAATACACTGGCAGCAGGGCAAGCCAGCACCTCCAATGCATACTGGCTAAGCTCTGGCCATGTATCCAGCTTAGAGACCCAAAACTTGAATGGGGAAGAGCCATCTGGGAGTACACTGAGAGGGCAAGACATGTAGTCTGTCACCATCTTACGGAAACGTTGCCTCCTGCTGACTGGAGCGTCTCGGATGGTGTAGACATTGGTGGCGCTGCCACAAAACTTCGCCACATTTGGAACATACTGGTCTTGCCATGTGCAGAGGCGCTGCTTGTGCTCCCTCTTGTTGCAGAGCTGTCTCCACTGCCTCGACGCACAGAGCTGCTTTGTAAAGCAGTAGCAGCATCAGTGCTCTCGGCTGGAATGGAGAACATTATGGATTGCACCAGTGTGTCTTGGTACTCCCGCATTTTACGCTCCCGGTTCAACGGTGTGATGAGGCTTTGTAAGTTGTCCCGGTAGCGAGGGTCTAGGAGGGTGTACACCCAATAATAAGACGTGGTGAGAATGTGGGTGATGCGGCGGTCGTTTCTCAGGCACTGCAGCATGAAATCAACCATGTGCTGCAGACTCCCAACTGGCCAAGAAACGCTGTCCCTGCAAGAGGCGTCATCTCTGCCTGCTCTGCATCACCCCACCCTCGCTCTACATACTGACTAGAGCGTTGTGTACCTCCCTCTGGAGCGATGTCTTCCTCCTCCATTGACTCCTCCTCATCCTCCTCACAAAGTGAGCTCTGCCCAGCCCTTTGTGAGGAACCACGTTGCGCTGACTGTCCAGAAGGTGATGGAATTTGTGACTCCTCATCCTCCACCTCTTCCAAAACCTCATCCCTTAGTGCCTGCAGTGTTTTTTGAAGCAGGCAGATAAGGGGGACAGTCAGGCTGACTAGTGCATCATCTGCACTCGCCATCCGCGTTGACTCATCAAACGCACGCAAAACGTGGCAGATGTCCTTCATAGAGGCCCACTCAGTAGTGGTGAAGTGTGAACGGCGCAAATTGCGAGTTGATTGCGCCTGATGCAGCTGATACTCCATTACTGCTGGCTGCTGCTCACACAACCGCTCCAACATATGTAACGTGGAATTCCACCTGGTGGGTACGTCACATATGATGCGATGTTCAGGAAGGCGAAATCTGCGTTGCAGAGCTGCAATGCGCGATCTGGCCATGCTGGAATGTCGCAAGTGAGCGCACTCTAGGCGGACCTTGTGCAGCAGTGCATCAAGATCCGGATAGTCCCTCAAAAAACTCTGCACGACCAAGTTGAGCACATGTGCCAGACATGGTATGTGAGTGAGGTTGCCAAGGGCCAGAGCTGCCACCAGATTTCGGCCATTGTCACACACTACCAAGCCTGGCTGGAGATTCGCTGGCAAAAACCACACGTCGCTCTCCTGCTTGATGGCATTCCAGACCTCCTGCGCTGTGTGGCTTTGATTCCCCATGGAAATTAATTTCAGGACGGCCTGTTGACGTTTGGCCACGGCTGTGCTCATATCGGTCGCAACAGGTAAGCGTTCACGGGTCCATGTGGAGGTAGACCGTGACGGCTCCTGCAGTGATGATTCTGAGGAACTGGAGTAGGAGGAGGAGTCAATGTGTACAGACTTGATTCCTGCAATCCTTGGAGTTGGCAGAACACGTACAGTGCCACTCGCAAGATCTGTACCCGGCTCCACAACATTGACCCAATGGGCAGTGAGGGAAAGGTATCGTCCCTGGCCATGGGTACTGGTCCACGCATCGGTGGTCAGGTGGACCTTGCTACTGACGGCGTTTAGTAGCGCATGTTTAATTTTTCCCTCAACATGCTTTTGCAGACCAGGGACGGCTTGCCTGCTGAAATAAAATCGGCTTGGCACATTGTATTGTGGGACTGCCAATGCCATTAAGTTACGGAAACTGTCAGTCTCCACCAGCCTGAATGACAGCATTTCAAGGGACAGGAGTTTTGCAATGCCAGCATTCAGAGCCTGTGCTCGTGGAGGGTTTGCCGAGTATGGCCGTCTTTTATCCCATGCCTGTGCTACCGATGGCTGTTTTGTGGCCTGGGAGTGTGAGGATGACAGGGAACTTGCTGCTGTGGGTGGAATAACACTTTGTCTCTGGACAACAGTGACCGAGGTTCTTCCATGGTGATCCTGTGAGGAAGCCGAACCAGCTGTGTGTGAGCTGGAGGAAGAGGCTCCAACACGACCTGAAGATGTAGGTGCTGCTGTAGGTTGGCCTACATCTCCAGTGTGTCTTTGTAACTCAACTACGTGCTTTGTCCGCACATGTTTCCACATATTAGTGGTATTGAGGTTACTGACACTTTTACCTCTTTTTACTTTTTGATTACACAGCTTGCATTTGACATAGCAAATATCATCTGCAAGTGTGTCAAAAAAGGACCACGCAGTGCAAGTCCTGGGAGCGCCCGTTTTGACTTTTGGAAGAGAACTGCTCCGAACAGGTGCCAAACTGGAGGCTACAGGCAACCGAGTCTGCAGCCTACCTCTCCCTCCTGTTTGGACCATTGGGGCAATCTCTTCCTCAGAGCTGCTCCCACCACCTTCCTGTTCCTCACGCCATGTTGGGTCTTGGACCTCATCATTTCCACTACCCTCTTCCAACACCTGCTGCTGTTGGGTGGTCTGGCCAGCACCATGCTCAACAGAAACTAGCACCTGAGTCTCATCATCATCAGATGCGTTCTGCGGTGTGCTGACCATCGGCACTGGCTCACCCGCCTCTTCAGATTCAGAGAGACACAGCTGTTGCGCATCACTGCATACTCCCTCTTCTTCACATTCCAGAATGCTGCTTGGCTGGGCCCCTGTTTGCAAGCCAACAGATTCTGAGAACAGAAGCAGACACTCAGCTGGCTCCTGTACAGAACATGAATATGGCTTCTCTCCTGTGTGACTTATCTGATGTGTAAGAAGATCTGATCTCTGGCTAAAACATGTCCCACATTCTGAACATGAATACGGCTTCTCCCCTGTGTGACTTCTGTAATGTGTAAGCAATTTTGAGTTCTGGATAAAACATTTCCCACATTCTGGACATGAAAATAGCTTTTCTCCTGTGTGAATTCTTTCATGTATAATCAATTTAGATTTATGTTTAAAATATTTCCCACATTCTGAACAGGAAAATTGTTTCTTCTCTGTGGGAATTATTTGATCTTCAACATCACTTTTGCTTCTTTCATTTTGCTTAACAGTCTGTGATGAATCCAAATAGGTGACTGATTGAAAAGGCTCCGATGACTGGTTTTTGCTCTGAAGGGCTGGAGGTAGAGCTGGAATAATGGCATGCTTTTCATAGGGATCTGGTTTGACACCATAGTCATCTGTCAAGAATAAAACTGGTATTATTTTTCAATATCAATGCCTTATATTTTATATCATTTCTATATACAAAATTCTATACAACTCAAAGTATAATGAAACTATGACCCAAGACAGTGGTGAGCCACCTGTTCACAAATCCCATGGTACTGAACCTATAAAGTACAATCCACAAACATAATACACAAACACAGAAAAGTTTGAAGCAATAAAGGGAGTATTAAAAATAAACTATTACATTACAATCTATAGCAACAGATGAAAATATACACCATAAAAACATGTAAGATTCTTAAAGGTGTATTCCCACCTCTGATCAACTATCCCAATATGTAGTAGATGTAATAATAATATTAGGAAATATGTAGTATAGTTCTTCTCACTCACTATGTTGCTCATCCCATGTACAGGGCATTGCATTAGCTTAGGTATCCATGGTTACTACCACTCATAGTTACTGTTTGTTGCTAGTGGTCATAATCATGGATACCTAAGCTACTGCAATGCCCTGGACATGGGGTAAGCGACAGAGAATCAGGAAAACTATACCACATTTCTAATTGGAGGCATTTGCGATTATTATTATTACAGCTACTATATTTTGGGATAGGATCTTGGAAATGAGAGTACCTCCTCAAGGCCTCCTTTACACATCAGTGTGTCCGGTACATGTGATGACAGTTTTCATACGTACCGGAGATACTTAAACACGTAGACTCATTCAAGTGAATGGATCTGCGCACATATCAGTGTGTTTCCACGGACCGTGTGTCTGTGGGCAATACACGCTGATATGACTGTTCTTTACCAGCAGCAGTTGTTCATTTTCATAGCTTTTTTGTTTATTACTTTTGTCAGATTCAAGTTATTTCTGTGACCATTGTGAGTTTTTCTTTTATTAAACGAGGGATACCAACAATTTTGACCACATGTGTAATTACAGTAGAATCTGTGACTTCTCTGTATTTAGTGGTCACTACTCACCTGGGTAGTCATATGTAGGAATCTCCTCTTTACACCGCTCATCACCCCTCACATATGTCTCTGTAGTATTAATATGGGTCAGATCTTCACCCTGAATCAAATATTGTAAAAGTCACCAACAGATGGAGAAGTCCCATCTATGATCAGCTCTAATCCTGCCATCTCCACCGTTCTAATTACACAAGTATAAATCATATAATACTGGGGGATAAAACAAGACTGAGCACAAGACCTTCACAGCCGTCTACACATCATAGGGGAGATCTCATGACACCTTCTCTCCATCTACCTGATGATCCTGAGGAACATTGGGATCTTCTTGTTTACAGTCATGTGGAAGAAGAGGACGGGGACATCTCTCTGGTGTTGTCATCTTACTGGATAGATCTGGAGGAAACACATACAGGGACTGAATTCATTCTTTACATACAGATAATTATAGGCCGTGTGTATTTAGTCCTGTCTATTACCTGGTGATGTGAGGGGCTGGGGATCCTCCATTATGACGTCCTTGTACAGATCTTTGTGTCCTTCTAAATACTCCCACTCCTCCATGGAGAAATAGACAGCGAAATCCTGACACCTTATAGGAACCTGACACATACAAGGATACCGTCATCCCCCGATCCCTTCATAGCGTTACTGCATAATGTCCCAGCATTCCCAGCAGTGTCACCTCTCCAGTCAGCAGCTCAATCATCTTGTAGAGAAGTTGTAAGGTTCTATGTATATATTCCTGAAACTCAGTTTGTTCGTCAGCCATTTTACTTTCTGTCTTGCTGCAGCTATCTTGCCCTCAGTCAAAATGGAGTTTCCAGCTTGCATGTTCCCGCCCTGATTCTCTCCTTTGCTTCTTAAGCAGCCACAGCTGAGCAATCAGTGCTTCAGAATCTAGCCTGCAGTGAACCTGTGACTTGACTCCTGTAAGCCTTGGACCTTGTACTCCAGCTATTCCTACTGAGGAACTCTGAAGCACTTGTGGACTCTGAACCCTGCTCTTTGAAAGACCCACGTTTGCATGGACTTACGGTAACAGAGAAGAAGATCCTGAATCTGTATTGGAGAGTGATTGCTGAGCTTGGATTACTCTGGCCTGCTGTGTCTCCTGTTTCTGTGTCTGCAAACTGTGTGACTATTTCTGCCAACTTGTATGAAGTAATACAGGACTTTTCTATATCAAACCTGTGACTCCTGTGTTTTCATCGCACCCAAGCACAAGACGCTATATGAACTGTACTACATACATTACAGAAGTTCTAGGATCTTCTGGTTATTAATGTCCTCATGTTTCAGGGGGTGAGGTGGAGGCCCCGTGATTGGGCTCAGGGGTCTTCCCCATCTCTCAGACACAGGGTCCTGACAGCGATCACTAGAGGTCTTCTTCACTACTGTGTAATCCTGGTTATGGAGAGACACATTAATAAACCTCACTACAGACATTTCCAGAGTCCTCACCTCTCCAGTTCTGTCTGTTATTCCCATAGATAAGAATGATGTAATGTGACGTCATCAGAATCTCTCACCTCTCCAGTGAGACGGAAGAGGATCTCTAGGGTGAGGTGTAATAGCCTCTCCATCATCTTGTCTGTAGCCATTCAATAAAGTTTAAAGTAAATTTTCTAGAAGATAATCGTTCTAAAGATTTTATCTGCCGGGATCCTAAATGGAAGGAAGATCAGCTGATGAAGAATCATATAAAATACCCTGGGAAAACAAGATACAGGAGCAGTGATGCTGAAATAGTGTAAGGACATGTGCACACCGTGACTTTTCAGGTGGACACGTCCTGTGACCAATCCGAAAAAGAGCAAAAGTTGGAACATAATGCACAAAAATGAAAAATAACTCACTGTTCATACTTTCAGTTTTTCAACTTCAGGTTGTTGTGTCCCACGAATGGGAACAACCAGTAATGTATATTAATAATATATTTCTCTGTGTTGAGTTTTTTCCTCCAATCAGCAAAATTCCTTGTTTGCTAGGCAGAATTAGACTGTGTGTAGACTGTCCCTATGTTCCTCCCGTAGTTGGGCTCTGTATTAGGTTGCTCCTCCCTTCTTCCTCAGTTTAGTCTACAGCAGCCATTACTCAAGACTCATGTGTACTGCCCTGTACAGATTATTCCTTTTTAACTAATGATGCATTGTGAGTAATACAAGATTTTGGAAGAAAAACAGCATAATTTCTCCTGGTCTTTCTACAGTTGCAGTGCCGGTCGTGTTAAACTGTCTGCGGACGCCTGGTGGTGTAAATACTAGAGAATAATGGAGCCTCCAGCACCTACCTCCACCCGCAGAGCCGCACTCCACATAGAGAATAATGGAGCCTCCAGCACCTACCTCCACCCGCAGAGCCGCACTCCACATAGAGAATAATGGAGCCTCCAGCACCTACCTCCACCCGCAGAGCCGCACTCCACATAGAGAATAATGGAGCCTCCAGCACCACCTCCACCGCAGAGCCGCACTCCACATAGAGAATAATGGAGCCTCCAGCACCACCTCCACCCGCAGAGCCGCACTCCACATAGAGAATAATGGAGCCTCCAGCACCGACCTCCACCCGCAGAGCCGCACTCCACATAGAGAATAATGGAGCCTCCAGCACCGACCTCCACCCGCACGAGCCCGCACTCCACATAGAGAATAATGGAGCCTCCAGCACCGACCTCCACCCGCAGAGCCGCAACTCCACATAGAGAATAATGGAGCCTCCAGCACCTGACCTACCACCCGCAGAGCCGCACTCCACATAAGAATAATGGAGCCTCCAGCACCGACCTCCACCCGCAGAGCCCACTCCACATAGAGAATAATGGAGCTCCAGCACCTACCTCACCCGCAGAGCGCATCCACATAGAGAATAATGGAGCCTCCAGCACCTACCTCCACCCGCAGAGCCGCACTCCACATAGAGAATAATGGAGCCTCCAGCACCTACCTCCACCCGCAGAGCCGCACTCCACATAGAGAATAATGGAGCCTCCAGCACCGACCTCCACCCGCAGAGCGCACTCCACATAGAGAATAAATGGAGCCTCCAGCACCTACCTCCACCCGCAGAGCCGCACTCCACATAGAGAATAATGGAGCCTCCAGCACCTACCTCCACCCGCAGAGCCCACTCCACATAGAGAATAATGGAGCCATCCAGCACCACCTCCACCCGCAGAGCCCACTCCACATAGAGAATAATGGAGCCTCCAGCACCTACCTCCACCCGCAGAGCCGCACTCCACATAGAGAATAATGGAGCCTCCAGCACCACCTCCACCCGCAGAGCCGCACTCCACATAGAGAATAATGGAGCCTCCAGCACCGACCTCCACACCGCAGAGCCGCACTCCACATAGAGAATAATGGAGCCTCCAGCACCGACCTCCACCCGCAGAGCCGCACTCCACATAGAGAATAATGGAGCCTCCAGCACCGACCTCCACCCGCAGAGCCGCACTCCACATAGAGAATAATGGAGCCTCCAGCACCGACCTCCACCCGCAGAGCCGCACTCCACATAGAGAATAATGGAGCCTCCAGCACCGACCTCCACCCGCAGAGCCGCACTCCACATAGAGAATAATGGAGCCTCCAGCACCGACCTCCACCCGCAGAGCCGCACTCCACATAGAGAATAATGGAGCCTCCAGCACCGACCTCCACCCGCAGACCCGCACTCCACATAGAGAATAATGGAGCCTCCAGCACCGACCTCCACCCGCAGAGCCGCACTCCACATAGAGAATAATGGAGCCTCCAGCACCACCTCCACCCGCAGAGCCGCACTCCACATAGAGAATAATGGAGCCTCCAGCACCTACCTCCACCCGCAGAGCCGCACTCCACATAGAGAATAATGGAGCCTCCAGCACGACCTCCACCCGCAGAGCCGCACTCCACATAGAGAATAATGGAGCCTCCAGCACCTACCTCCACCCGCAGAGCCGCACTCCACATAGAGAATAATGGAGCCTCCAGCACTACCTCCACCCGCAGAGCCGCACTCCACATAGAGAATAATGGAGCCTCCAGCACCTACCTCCACCGCAGAGCAGCACTCCACATAGAGAATAATGGAGCCTCCAGCACCGACCTCCACCCGCAGAGCCGCACTCCACATAGAGAATAATGGAGCCTCCAGCACCTACCTCCACCCGCAGAGCCGCACTCCACATAGAGAATAATGGAGCCTCCCCACTCCATAGCTCAGACCTCCACCCGCAGAGCCGCACTCCACATAGAGAATAATGGAGCCTCCAGCACCGACCTCCACCCGCAGAGCCCACTCCACATAGAGAATAATGGAGCCTCCAGCACGACCTCCACCCGCAGAGCCGCACTCCACATAGAGAATAATGGAGCCTCCAGCACCGACCTCCACCCGCAGAGCCGCACTCCACATAGAGAATAATGGAGCCTCCAGCACCGACCTCCACCCGCAGAGCCGCACTCCACATAGAGAATAATGGAGCCTCCAGCACCTACCTCCACCCGCAGAGCCGCACTCCACATAGAGAATAATGGAGCCTCCAGCACCGACCTCCACCGCAGAGCCGCACTCCACATAGAGAATAATGGAGCCTCCAGCCGACCTCCACCCGCAGAGCCGCACTCCACATAGAGAATAATGGAGCCTCCAGCACCGACCTCCACCCGCAGAGCCGCACTCCACATAGAGAATAATGGAGCCTCCAGCACCTACCTCCACCCGCAGAGCCGCACTCCACATAGAGAATAATGGAGCTCCAGCACCGTACCTCCACCGCAGAGCAGCACTCCACATAGAGAATAATGGAGCCTCCAGCACGACCTCCACCCGCAGAGCGACTCCACATAGAGAATAATGGAGCCTCCAGCACTACCTCCACCGCAGAGCCGCACTCCACATAGAGAATAATGGAGCCTCCAGCACCTACCTCCACCCGCAGAGCCCACTCCACATAGAGAATAATGGAGCCTCCAGCACCTACCTCCACCCGCAGAGCCGCACTCCACATAGAGAATAATGGAGCCTCCAGCACCGACCTCCACCCGCAGAGCCGCACTCCACATAGAGAATAATGGAGCCTCCAGCACCGACCTCCACCGCAGAGCCGCACTCCACATAGAGAATAATGGAGCCTCCAGCACCGACCTCCACCCGCAGAGCCGCACTCCACATAGAGAATAATGGAGCCTCCAGCACCACCTCCACCCGCGAGGCCGCACTCCACATAGAGAATAATGGAGCCTCCAGCACCACCTCCACCCGCAGAGCCAGCACTCCACATAGAGAATAATGGAGCCTCCAGCACCGACCTCCACCCGCAGAGCCGCACTCCACATAGAGAATAATGGAGCTCCAGCACCGACCTCCACCCGCAGAGCCGCACTCCACATAGAGAATAATGGAGCCTCCAGCACCTACCTCCACCCGCAGAGCCGCACTCCACATAGAGAATAATGGAGCCTCCAGCACCACCTCCACCCGCAGAGCCGCACTCCACATAGAGAATAATGGAGCCTCCAGCACCGACCTCCACCCGCAGAGCCGCACTCCACATAGAGAATAATGGAGCCTCCAGCACCGACCTCCACCCGCAGAGCCAGCACTCCACATAGAGAATAATGGAGCCTCCAGCACCGACCTCCACCCGCAGAGCCGCACTCCACATAGAGAATAAATGGAGCCTCCAGCACCTACCTCCACCCGCAGAGCCGCACTCCACATAGAGAATAATGGAGCCTCCAGCACCGACCTCCACCCGCAGAGCGCACTCCACATAGAGAATAATGGAGCCTCCAGCACCTACCTCCACCGCAGAGCCGCACTCCACATAGAGAATAATGGAGCCTCCAGCACCTACCTCCACCCGCAGAGCCACACTCCACATAGAGAATAATGGAGCCTCCAGCACCTACCTCCACCGCAGAGCCCACTCCACATAGAGAATAATGGAGCCTCCAGCACCTACCTCCACCCGCAGAGCCACATCCACATAGAGAATAATGGAGCCTCCAGCACCTACCTCCACCCGCAGAGCCGCACTCCACATAGAGAATAATGGAGCCTCCAGCACCGACCTCCACCCGCAGAGCCGACTCCACATAGAGAATAATGGAGCCTCCAGCACCGACCTCCACCCGCAGAGCGCACTCCACATAGAGAATAATGGAGCCTCCAGCACCGACCTCCACCCCGCAGAGCCCACTCAACCACATAGAGAATAATGGAGCCTCCAGCACCGACTCCACCTCGCAAGATGCCCACTCCACATAGAGAATAATGGAGCCTCCAGCACCTACCTCCACCCGCAGAGCCACACTCCACATAGAGAATAATGGAGCCTCCAGCACCACCTCCACCCGCAGAGCCGCACTCCACATAGAGAGTAATGGAGCCTCCAGCACGACCTCCACCCGCAGAGCCACACTACACATAGAGAATAATGGAGCCTCCAGCATCTACCTCCACCCGCAGAGCCCACTCCACAAGAGAATAATGGAGCCTCCAGCACCTACCTCCACCGCAGAGCCACACACCACATAGAGAATAATGGAGCCTCCAGCACCACCTCCACCCGCAGAGCCTGCACTCCACATAGAGAATAATGGAGCCTCCAGCATCTACCTCCACCCGCAGAGCCGCACTCCACATAGAGAATAATGGAGCCTCCAGCACTGACCTCCACCCGCAGAGCCACACTCCACATAGAGAATAATGGAGCCTCCAGCACGACCTCCACCCGCAGAGCCACACTCCACATAGAGAATAATGGAGCCTCCAGCACCGACCTCCACCCGCAGAGCCCACTCCACATAGAGAATAGGAGCCTCCAGCACCGACCTCCACCCGCAGAGCCACACGTTAAATGGCTGATCTGTGCGCACAGGACCTGTGATGAGGTCACAGAAGGGAGGAGTCATGGTCACATGATGGGAGGAGTCAGGGGTCACATGATGGAGAGTCAGGGGTCACATGATCAGGGCCTCAGTTATGAACTCTATTATTATAAATTATAAACAATACATCATAATAAATAATAAACTGTACAGAAATAAAACAGCTAAAATAAGTAACAGAAACAAAGAAATCAGCATCAAATAAACCAAAAAGTCCAGAGTGCTTCGTCCTCTATTGCAGCTTCCACAGGAACATTACCCCGAACCAAAAATAAAATAAAACATAAAAGAAACATGCACACACACTGACACTCACTCACCCCAAAGAAAGGAAAAAGCCTCACCTGCCCATACAGACAACACAACCTATATATACACAATAAGACAGGCACAAAATTTATTTATTTATTTTTTTTCCCCACCACAGGTCCATGAGTTCATGCCCTTTTCACAGTAAGCCTTGTTTTTAACGGGTCCATGAAAGTTTATGCCCTTAGAAATTTTCAACCCTCGGGTCCATGACAAGTTCCATGCCCTCCCCTAAAACCCCCCACCCAACCTAAACTATACCCCCCAAATATAACTATTTACACTTATATACAGAACATAACATAACAGATCTACCACACAAGAACACTACATTACATTACATTAAACACAACATTATAAACATTTATAAACATTAACACTATACACTGACCACAGAACTTGTAAGGCCCAAGTTCAGCGCCTGCAAGCCCAATATCCATTATATCCTGAATTTACAAACCAAAAAGCTAAGTGTGCCACACACCAGCCCACCACCGGGAAACTGGAGTCCTAAGAGTCCTCATCCCTAACCACCAACACACGCACCCTGTCCCTCACCAACTAAATCTGTCCCTAAAAGAAAAGAAACTGACCCTAACTATCCCTACCTGTCCCTACCTATCCCTACTCTACCTAGCTTATCATAACTATCTAGCTATCCCTAAACTGGCCCTCCCTGTCCCTATCTGTCCCTACTTTTCTCTCCCTCAACACCCACACCACCTTATCTTACCCTACCAACAATCTCACACAGACCAGCTCTCCCTAGGCACGTTAAAGGAGAAACCCCTCCAAAGCCAAGAGGCCCTCCTCGCACCCAGCCTCTCAAACTCAAAGAGCGCACCTTCCCCAGGTCACCCAAGATGTTTCTAACCACCTCATCCCGGGAAGGACTTTCCGCTGCGTGGAAACTAAACTCCGTGCACTCAAGTGTGGAACCTAATGACTACACAACTAGGAATAAAGTGCTCCGTTCTCGCCACCCAGGATCTGAATGCCCCATAACCCACTCCGGATAAGAAAGGGACGCCAGCCTAGGCCAGCCTATGGAAGCACCCACCCTGTTGTAGACCCCTGTATTAAAGGGACACTGAAGGAGGAAGTGCTCCATGCTTTCCAACATGTCGCACACTCCTCATGGGGACAATCCCTATCATCGGAGCTCCTGCACTTCAGGTTGTCCCTTACATACAGCCTACCATGGAAGCAGCCTCAGGCCAAGTCCCAAAACTTCAAGGGGATCCGCTTGGAATTTAATAACCCAAGCCCAACCTCCAGATCCCGGCCTGGGCAATCCTTGAGCACCAGAGGCTTCTGGAAATGGGTCAACAGAACCCAGCTGTCAATGAGTTTCCTCGACATGGTCATGATTTCCCACATTCCCAGACTCCACCGGCGGATCACCTTCAGAACCGGGATAGCATAAGCTGGGAGATGTCCGTGTGGTGTGCGCAGGTCCTTCACCTGCCCTCCTGTCTCCCATTCTTGGAAGAAAAGCCGAAACCAACCCCTGCAGGAAAATACCCACGGAGGAGCCCTCTCTGAAATAGAGGTTGGCAACATTGATCTTAAGAAAGGTGTTTATCAGAAACACCACCGGGTTGACCATACCCAACCCACCTAGTCTCCTCGTACGGTACGTGACCTCTCTCTTAATTAGGTTAAGCCTGTTCCCCCATTTTTGGAAGTGCATTTGAGGAGCAGGGTGATTTGCTGTTGAAGGAGAAAAAAAAAATCTCTTTAAATCTTCTGCTTCAGCGAGTGTGAGCGAGCTGAGTGTGACCGGTGCGCAAGTGCAAAAGGTGGTAAGTGTGACTTGAGATTCAGTGACTTTGGATTCAGGGAATTGATAAGGGAGGAATTACTGAATTGCTGTTTTATTTTATTAATACTTTTTATTTATTTTTACTTATCTTTGCTGTCTGGTGAAATCCCCATTAGATATGTGCTCCACTATTGCCAATGCCATCCAGTGTACATCTTGCCACATGTATGCAGTCCTTGAACAGCCGTGAGGGTGCATACTGCTGTGTGAGATGTGAGCACGTTGTGCATTTGGAAGCCCAAATACTGGATCTAAATGTGCAGCTGGCACACTGAGATCCATAGACAATATGGAAAGGAGTCTTCTGCTCATGAGCAGACGCTCAATGGGATAGATGAGGGGGGGGAAGCTAGGATGGAGCTGCAGGACATGAAGTAGGAAGCTGGTGACAGTTAGAAGGCGGGGTAAAGGGAAGAGCGCCAGGGAGGCTAGTCCTGATCTGGCACACCCCAATAAGTTTGGGCAAAGTTGGCAGATGAGGGGGTGTCAGTACAGGGGTAACACTGCTGCAGCCAGGCATGTCCTCTGAAAGCCGGGGGAGTGTCTGCTCCAGTAAGGGGGGAATTAGGAGAGCAGGCAGGCAGAAGTCTGTAGTGGACCATTAGGGAACAGTGGCAATCTAAAATGTGAAATGCAGGGCGCACCAATTAAACAATTAAATAAGGGCAGATCGTAGAAAACAACCTAAGTAAGAGAAAGACTACGCAGTATGCACACTACTCAGATAATGGAATAGAAACATCAATTTATTGTATCAAAGGTAAGTAAAACAAGTAATCGAGGACTGTCCAACGCGCCTACATGTCAGGTTACAATGACCTGGTCTTGGTCTGACGCCCGTTGCTCTCATGCTTATCATGAGTTGTTGTTTACATGTGCTAGTGATTTTTTCATGGCTTGTTTTCTTCACATATTGATTGAGCCATCTTTAGTTCACAGTGGGGACTATTTACCCCTTATTGGGCTTGCTTAATTGATCATATTTTTTGTATTAATATTTTCGCTATCCTAAGGTCTCATCATGGTGGACCATTATTTTCCAATGTTATTAGTATAGTTTCCAGATTTCATGTTTTGTATTTTGAGACATATTCTTATTACTTGATCATGTTGGGCGGTTTGGGACCAAGTCTCTGATTTACTGTGTTTACTTACTTTGATCATAAAATGATGTTTTCACTTCCATATCTGATATGGCATACTGCGTATCTTTTCTACTGCAGATGGCAATCTGTCACAAGACAGGATGTCGAACCTGGCGCTCGAGTCTGACACATCGCTGATCGGGTTGACAGATTACTGGGAGGGGCTGGTGAGGACCCAGCGGTCATGGTGCACATTGGCACAAATGACAAAGTTAGAGGCAGGTGGAAGGTCCTTAAAGACGATTTCAGGAATCAGGTTGCAAGCTTAAAGCAAGGACCTCCAACGTGGTATTTTCTGAAATACTGCCGGTACCACGTGCCACACCAGAGAGGCAACGGGAGATTAGGGAGGTTAATAAGTGGCTCAAGAATTGGTGTAGGAAGGAGGGGTTTGGGTTCCTGGAGAACTGGGCCGACTTCTCAGTTGGCTACAGGTTCTATGCTAGGGACGGCTGCACCTTAATGGGGAGGGTGCAGCTGTGCTGGGGGAGAAAATGGCTAGAAGGTTGGAGAGTCTTTAAACTAGGGACTGGGGGAGGGTATTCATTTTATAGGAGGGGAAGGCAGTACAGATAGAGACCTGGGCACAAATAATGAAATTGGGGGTGGGGGTGGCATGGGGGGTGGGGTTAGAACAGTTAATAATTTAAGAAAGAATAGAGGTTCAGAGAGATACATAAAGTGCATGTATACTAATGCCAGAAGCCTCACCAACAAAATGGGGAATTAGAATTAATTTTGTTGGAACATAATTATGACATGGTGGGGATATCTGAGACTTGGCTGGATGAGAGCCACGACTGGGCGGTTAATTTACAGGGCTATAGTCTGTTTAGAAATGACCGTAAAAATAAGCGAGGTGGGGGTGTGTGTTTATATGTAAAATCATCCTTAAAACCCATCCTGGTGATATCTGTGAATCTAATGAAGATGTAGAGTCTCTGTGGTGGAGATTAGGGGAGGGGGGAAAAATAATAAATTATTGATAGGGGTTTGTTATAAGTCTCCTAAAATAATGGAAGCAACAGAGAATATCCTCGTAAAGCAAATAGATGAAGCAGCAACTCAAGGAGAAGTCATTATTATGGGGGACTTCAACTACCCTGAAATACATTGGGGAACAGAAACCTGCAGTTCCAGCAAAGGTAATAAGGTTTCTGGGCAACTATGAGAGACAATTACCTTTCACAACTAGTTCAGGACCCAACAAGAGGGGGGGCACTGCTAGACCTAATATTATCCAACAGGCCAGACCGCATATCAAATATAAGAGTTGGGGGTCACTTGGGTAATAGTGATCACAAAATAATAAGCTTTCATGTATCCTTTAATAAGATGTGTAGTCGAGGGGTTACAAGGACACTAAACTTCAGGAAGGCAAATTTCCAACGGATGAGAGATGATCTTGGTGCAATAAACTGGGACGATATCCTGAGACATAAAAATACACAAAGAAAATGGGAGATGTTTATTAGTATCCTGAATAGGACCTGTGCACAGTATATACCCTATGGGAATAAACATGCTAGAATTAGGAGGAAACCACTATGGCTAAATAGAGCTGTAAGGGGCGCAATAAGGGACAAAAAGAAAGCATTTAGGGAATTAAAGCAAGTAGGTAGTGAAGAGGCATTAAATAAATACAGAAGACTGAATAAATTCTGTAAAAAGCAAATCAAGATAGCAAAGATTGAGGCAGAGAGACTCATTGCCAGAGAAAGTAAAAATAATCCCAAAATATTCTTTAACTACATAAATAGCAAGAAACTAAAAAATGATAGTGTTGGTCCCCTTAAAAATAGTCTGGGTGAAATGGTGGACGAGGATGAGGAAAAAGCCAATATGCTAAATGACTTTTTTTCAACTGTATTTACACAAGAAAATCCCATGACAGGTAACATGATCAGTGATAAAAAAAAATAAAAATTCTCCATTAAATGTCACCTGCTTAACCCAGCAGGAAGTACGGCGGCGTCTAAAAATCACTGAAGTTGACAAATCCCCGGGCCCGGATGGGATACACCCCCCGAGTACTGCAGGAATTAAGTACAGTTATAGATAGACCATTATTTTTAATCTTTAAAGATTCCATAATAGCTGGGTCTGTACCACAGGACTGGCGTATAGCAAATGTGGTGCCAATATTCAAAAAGGGGGCAAAAACTGAACCTGGAAATTATAGGCCAGTGAGCTTAACATCTACTGTGGGTAAAATCCTGGAGGGTTTTTTAAGGGATACTATATTGGAGTATCTGAGGCTGAATAACCTCATGACACAGTATCAGCATGGGTTTACGAGGGAACGTTCTTGTCAGACTAATCTGATAAGCTTTATGAAGGGGTAAGTTCCGGACTGGACCAAGGGAACGCAGTGGACGTGGTGTTCATGGACTTCTGAAAAGCTTTCGATACGGTGCCACACAAAAGGCTGATACATAAAATGAGAACAATGGGGATAGGGGAAAATATGTGTAAGTAGGTTAAGAACTGGCTCATGGATAGGAAAACAAAGGGTAGTTATTAATGGACAGGGCTGCCACTAGGAATTTCGGGGCCCCATACTGGCAAACTTTTCGGGGCCCCCTTGAGACTCCGCCCAGGCTCCACCCCTTGAACTATCCACAGTCAAAAGATTTTTTAAGCCACCACCACAACAAGGTAGACTCTTTTGGCCGGGCCCTACTCTACTCTAACCCATTATACATTTGTTC
This sequence comes from Oophaga sylvatica, assembly GCA_033576555.1. Classification (NCBI taxonomy): domain Eukaryota; kingdom Metazoa; phylum Chordata; class Amphibia; order Anura; family Dendrobatidae; genus Oophaga; species Oophaga sylvatica. The sequence goes on along the minus strand of JARQOD010001975.1, from coordinate 44,740 downwards.
AAATATCCAATACAATTTAGGTATATTTTTATTTATTTTTCAATTTTTAAAATGACCAATAATATCACATACAGTGGACAAATACCACCGCACCATGACTAGAACACCATATTACCACCACATAGTGACCAAATAATAGCACATACAAGGAACAAATACAACCACACCATGTCCAGACCACAATTAGCACCATATGGTGACCAATAATATCACATACAAGGAACAAATACCACCACACCATGACCAGACCACATATTACCACCACATAGTGACCACATAGCACATACAAGGAGCAAATACGGCCACACCATGGACGGACAACATATTACCACCACATAGTGACTGAACACTACAATACTGATGCAGTGTCTGTGTACAAGTAATAGTGATCACCAGTGACATTATACACAGGAGCTCTGTATATAGTGTATAATGTAAAGGTAATACAGTGATCACTGGTGACATTGTACACAGGACCGCTGTATATAGTATACAGTGTATAGTGTCAGTGTATAGGTAACACACTGACTCACCAGTGACGTCTCTAGGTGAAGTCTTTCATCTTCGCTTTTAATCTTCATCCAGCACAGACCGCCATCACTTCTTCCAGCCAGGGCTCATCTCTGCATGAAATAACACAGTTATCTAGAGAACCACTTGCAGAACACATTACTTATTTTTTTCCCAAATTGTAAACTACACCAGATGAAGAAAAAAAAGTCAACAGTGTCACTCTGCACAGTAACAGGACCGCCCTCCCATTTATAATAGTATCCTCAAAAAATAAAATTAATACATCACTGCAGTAATAATATCCCTAAATTAGCCCCTATTGTAATAATATCTCCCACCCTGGCCCCTGTATGTCTCATTTCTGGCTCCAGTCATATGTTCTCCTATCCTGCCACCATGGGATGTCCCATCCTGCCCCATGATCCTGTCCCATCTGTCCCCATTGTATCCATCCAGCCCCATGATCCTGCACCATCTGTCTCCATCCTGCCTCATGATCCTGCCCCAGACCATCTGTCCCATGATCCTGCTCCATCTGTCCCCATCGTATCCATCCTGCCCCATGATCCTGCACCATCTGTCTCCATCCTGCCCCATGATCCTGCCCCAGACCATCTGTCCCATGATCCTGCCCCATCTGTCCCCATCGTATCCATCCTGCCCCATGATCCTGCCCTATCTGTCCCCATCGTTTCCATCCTGCCCCATGATCCTGCACCATCTGTCTCCATCTTGCCCCATGATCCTGCTCCATCTGTCCCATGATCCTGCCCCAGACCATCTGTCCCATGATCCTGCCCCATCTGTCCCCATCGTATCCATCCTGCCCCATGATCCTGCACCATCTGTCTTCATCTTGTCCCATCTGTCTCCATCTTGCCCATGATCCTGCCTCATCTATCTCCATCCTGTCCCAGGCCATTTGTCCGATTATCCTGCCCCATCTGTCCCATGATCCTACCCCATCTGTCTCCATCTTGCCCATGATCCTGCCCCATCTATCTCCATCCTGCCCCAGGCCATTTGTCCCATGATCCTGCCCCATCATATCCATCCTACCCCATGATCCTGTACCATCTGTCTCCATCTTGCCCTATGATCCTGCCCATCTGACTCCATCCTGCCCAATCTGTCTCCATCCTGCACCATGTCTCCAATCCTGCCCCGTGTCTCCATCCTGCCCCGTGTCTGAAATCCTGCCCCGTGTCTCCAATCCTGCCCCCGTGACTCCATCCTGCCACGTCATTCCATCCTGCCCCCATCACTCCATCCAGCCCCCAGTGACTCCATCCAGCCCCAGTGACTCCATCCTGCCCCAGTGATTCCATCCTGCCCCAATGATTCCATCCTGCCCAGTGACTCCATCCTGCCCCAATGACTCCATCCTCCCCCATGACTCCATCCAGCCCCAGTGACTCCATCCGCCCCAGTGACTCCATCCAGCCCCAGTGACTCCATCCAGCCCCAGTGACTCCATCCAGCCCCAGTGACTCCATCCAGACCCAGTGATTCCATACTGCCCCAGTGATTCCATCCTGCCGCCCCAGTGACTCCATCCTGCCGCCCAGTGACTCCATCCTGCCGCCCCAGTGACTCCATCCTGCCCCAGTGACTCCATCCTGCCCTCCATGACTCCATCCTGCCCCTTGACTCCATCCTGCCCCCAGTGACTCCATCCTGCCCCTGTCACTCCATCCAGCCCCAGTGATTCCATCCTGCCCCCGTGACTCCATCCTGCCCCCCGTGACTCCATCCAGCCCCAGTGATTCCATCCTGCCCCCCGTGACTCCTTCCTGCCCCCCCGTGACTCCATCCTGCCCCAGCGACTCCATCCTGCCCCCCCAGTGACTCCATCCTGCCCCCCCAGTGATTCCATCCTGCCGCCCAGTTATTCCATCCTGCCCCAGTGACTCCATCCTGCCCCCCAGCAATTCCATCCTGCCCCCAGTGATTCCATCCTGCCCCCCAGTGATTCCATCCTGCCCCCCAGTGATTCCATCCTGCCCCCCCAGTGTTCATCCTCCCATATTCTCTGCCCCCCAGTGATTCCATCCTGCCCCCCCAGTGATTCCATCCTGCCCCCCAGATTCCATCCTGCCCCCAGTGATTCCATCCTGCCCCCCCAGTGATTCCATCCTGCCCCCCCAGTGATTCCATCCTGCCCCCCAGGGATTCATCCTGCCCCCCAGCGATTCCATCCTGCCCCCCAGCGATTCCATCCTGCCCCCCAGTGATTCCATCCTGCCCCCAGTGATTCCATCCTGCCCCCCAGCGATTCCATCCTGCCCCCCAGTGATTCCATCCTAGCCCCCCCAGTGATTCCATCCTGCTCGCGCCATCCTGCCAGCGATTCATCCTGCCCCCCAGGATTCCATCCTGCCCCCCCAGGATTCCATCCTGCCCCCCCGCGATTCCATCCTGCCCCCCAGCATTCCATCCTGCCTCCTGACATCCATCCTGCCACCAGTGATTCCATCCTGCCCCCCTGTGATCCATCCAGCCCCCAGTGATTCCATCCTGCCCCCCCGTGACTCCATCCTGCCCCAGTGACTCCATCCTGCCCCCCCGTGACTCCATCCTGCCCCCCAGTGACTCCATCCTGCCGCCCCAGTGACTCCATCCTGCCCCAGTGATTCCATCCTGCCCCCGTGACTCCATTCCTGCCCCCCGTTGACTCCATCCTGCCCCCAGTGACTCCATCCTGCCCCCCAGTGTATTCCATCCTGCCCCCAGTGATTCCATCCTGCCCCCCCAGCAATTCCATCCTGCCCCCCAGTGATTCCATCCATGCCCCCCAGCGATTCCATCCTGCCCCCCCAGCGATTCCATCCTGCCCCCCAGCGATTCCATCCTGCCCCCAGCGATTCCATCCTGCCCCCAGCGATTCCATCCTGCCCCCCAGGATTCCATCCTGCCCCCCAGCGATTCCATCCTGCCCCCCAGCGATTCCATCCTGCCCCCCCCAGCGATTCCATCCTGCCCCCCCAGCGATTCCATCCCTGCCCCCCCCAGCGATTCCATCCTGCCCCCCCCAGCGATTCCATCCTGCCCCCCCAGCGATTCCATCCTGCCCCCCCAGCGATTCCATCCTGCCCCCCCAGCGATTCCATCCTGCCCCCCCCAGCGATTCCATCCTGCCCCCCCAGGATTCTATCCTGCCCCCCCCGTGACTCCTTCCTGCCCACATTGCCAATTTCAATAAATAAATTTAAAAAAAAAAGAACGTTCTACTTACCTGGCTGCGGCGCTCCCGCGGCGTTGATATGTCCTGAGTCCCGACGTTTCAAGCGCGCACTTGCCGGCGAATGACAATGACGTCATACGCCGGCGCCGTGCGCAGTGACGTCAGCTGCCAGCCTCCGATTGGCTGGCGGCTTTAACTATTGACTTGCGGGCCCGCACGGGCCTACAACTCAATAGAGTAACTGAACCTGCGTCTCGGACGTCACGCAGGATTCAGTTACTTCGCCTGTCACTGGGGCCCGAACAGCTGATCGGGCCCCATACACCAGTCAGGGCTGTCATGCCCTGATGGCGGCCCTGTTAATGGAGCACACTCGGACAGGGTCACGGTTAGCAGTGGGGTACCACAGAGGTCAGTATTGGGGCCGCTTCTCTTTAACATATTTATTAATGACCTTGTTGGAGGCATACAGAGTAGTATTTCAATATTTGCAGATGACACTAAACTCTGCAGGGTAATAAATACAGAGGAGGATAATTTTATATTACAGGAGGATTTATGTAAACTAGAAGCTTCGGCTGAAAAATGGCAAATGAGCTTTAATGGGGATAAATGTAAGGTCATGCACTTGGGTAGAACAAACAAGATGTATAATTATGTGCTTAATTGTAAAACACTGGGCAAAACTGTTACTGAAAAAGACCTGGGTGTATGGGTGGACGACAAACTCACATTTAGTGGCCAATGTCAGGCAGCTGGTGCCAAGGCAAATAAAATAATGGGATGCATTAAAAGAGGCATAGATGCTCATGAGGAGAACATAATTTTACCTCTATACAAGTCACTGGTGCGACCACACTTAGAATACTGTGTGCAGTTCTGGTCTCCGGTGTATAAGAAAGACATAGCTGAACTGGAGCGGGTGCAGAGAAGAGCGACAAAGGTTATTAGAGAACTGGGGGGTCTGCAATACCAAGACAGGTTATTACACTTGGGGTTATTTAGTTTGGAAAAACGAAGGCTTAGGGGTGATCTTATTACAATGTATAAATATATGAGGGTGTGGAGCCAGCTGTGACTGGATCCATATCTTCCAGAAGGGTGCACTGAAAGAAGATACCACCAGAGGTCATTATGCACATACACACATGTACAACTTATCCCAGAGACCACCAGAGGGAGCTGTGTTAGACGTATAAAAGAAGTTGTAAGTTTCAGTTTCAGGAGGAGAGTCTGCTAGCAGTCTGCTGGGAGTCTGCTCAGAGAGCTCAGTCTGCTAGTGAGTGCAGCGCAGTCACCTCAGAGAGGCTGCAGAGCTATTCAGTTCAAGAAAGCAAGTGGAGTCTAGTAGAGGGTGATACAGAGAAATCACTCCAGCCTAGTCAGAGCTGAATCTAGGAGTGTAGCTCAGTAGAAGCGTGCCGATGCTTAGAGAGCGGCGAAGAGGCAGCCCACCAACTGCCAGTGTGTGTGATCGTGTGAGGATCCAGGTAGGCCGAAGGCGAGTGGAAGTTAATGAGACAGAGGAGCCTTAATAGCTCATCTCAGCAAGTATTCACCGGACACCGGGGTCCGAGCCTATAGGGATCTCCACGACCCATTAGGAGAACACCGGAGTTCCTGGAGGACTGCAAGTCCCAGGAGTACCATAGCGCTGATACGTAGCTGGATCAGGAGGACGGAGTCTAGCAGTGCACTGCAAATAGAGACTGTGTACTTCAAGCAGAGGTCCAATCACAAGATCAGCCAGGTGCAAGACGGAGACCAAGTTAGACCTAGCTACAAGCAGGTCAGGACTTTATCACAAAAAGGCAGAGTACAGGAGGCCACACACCTACCAGTGGAAGAATCTGGATGTGCACCCTTCACCCTACAGTGCTCCGGGGAGTGCCTGCAACATCTACAGTAAAGGTACCAAAGTGACTTATGTGTGTGTCTCCCTTATTATCTCTGACTGCCGGGTCCCCATCTGTCCTGCACCCTTATACATCTATCTGCCCTGGAGGATAATTCAGCCTTACTTGTGGAAGGCTTAACATCTAGCTGCACAATATCAACCCTCCAGTGGATCTGCATAGCAGCGCTGGTCATCCTGACCAGGCACCACAAGTGGCGTCACGAATCCCCATATACATATTCAAGTCACCTGTAAATATCCCACATTTAAAGTGAGCGCCCAGGGCAACGGACCGAGCTGTGCTACCCGTGACATTCCCCATAGACATCGACGGGCTCGGTGCCGAGTACCCCATAACCCTGGTGTTGTGCGACTCATCTTTCTCTGGCGTCACGAACAGGATTGCGTGCCCTGCAGCAACGGAGTAACTTGTGCCCGTTGCCACCGGGTACTGTGTGCCTCACTAAAAGACTGTGTTTTGTATGTGGTGAAGATTTCCCGCCATTTGCCCGCCATTGCCCGCCATTTACAGCGCCACGGCGCGAAAACTAGTGGGCGTACCTGCAAAAGCGCGCTGAGTCCTGGACACGCCCTCAACGCTGACGCGGCAGCAGGTCCTGTGAAGAGCTACAGTGAACGCTCTGACGTCAGAGCGCCAGCGACGCAGGTCCTTCTGCACACCCCTGTGCCCTGCGGAGCTGCAGCCTTCAGAGAAGGTAGGCTACGATTAACTAGGGGGGCGCAGACATGTCGCAGCAGCCAGCCGACAACGCGCCCCAGGCCGACCGCCTTAATGACTTACCCCTTGGCAATGCCGCACAGGTTGGAAATGCTGGCCCCTCACCTGGTCCTGTGGCCCCAATAGTACCGCTAACGCTGCCATACATGCCTGGAGCGAAGTGGCTCCCTCAGTAGTGTTGAGCGATATTGCTCGATATCTAAAAATATCGGATCGGAATGGTATCGCCGATATCACTAAATATCACCGATATCCGATTCCGATACCGGAAGTCCAATGTAAGTCTATGGGAACAAAATATCGCAACTAAAAAAAACCTTTATTTCCTTGTAAACACTAAATATACACACATAGAATACATATATATATATACATGTCATTGTGACATATATATATACATATATGTATAGTTTATACACTTCTACATAGTAAAATATCCTCTGATTCAATTGCCGGGTAAAGCCGGCTTCTGTGAAAAGACAGAAGCACCCGACATGAAATGACACTTGGTGTACATAGGGTTAACCATATCTTTTCATGTCGTTTGCAATCTGATTTGCACAAACAATAACATCAGTGTATGTGTGCAAAATTTCACACCTGTAGGGGTTAATTAAAGGTGTAAATTCGTTGTAAAAAAAACGGACTTTTTTGCTACGAATTTACACCTTTAATTAACCCCTACAGGTGTAAAATTTTGCACACTTACACTCATGTAATTGTTTGTGCAAATCAGATATCAAACTACATGAAAAGACATGGTTAACTCTATGTAAACCAAGTGTCATTTCATGTCGGGTTCTGCATTTTCACAAAAGCCGGCAATTGAATTAGCGGCTATTATACTATGTAGAAGTGTATGAACTATAAATATAAATATATATATATATGTCACAAATTTAATGACATGTATATATATATATGAGGTGTAAAATTGCTGAAAAAAAATGCGTGGGCTCCCGCCCTATTTTCGCAACCAGACAGACAAAGCCAGTGAGTGGGGGCAGATAATAATAGCCCAGAGAGGGACCATTTTTTTTGGCCCCCCCCGACTACTTAACATCTGCCCCCAGACACCCCAGAAAGGGCAAATCTCTAATTAGATTTGCCCTTTCTGGCACTTTGCCCGTCTATTCCCATTGCCCTGTAGCGGTGGCGAATGGGTTAATATGGGGTTAAAAGCACCTTGCTATTGAAAGGTGACCTTAAGCCAGGTTAATAATTGAGAGCTGTCAATTAGACAACTATCAATTATTAATCCTATTGTATGAAAGAAAAATAAAACACACACACTTTAATTAAAAATCATTTTAATGAAATAAAGACACATGTTTTTGACCATATTTTATTTTCCTGCTAAAACCATTTCCTGTAATAAAAATAAAATAATAAAGCAAAATTATTCTTACCAATCCGATGTACAGTCAGGTCCCACGGTGTAATCCTTCAGAAAGGGTTAATGTTTACTGCAGGGACCGCAGCTAATGCTGCAGCCTCACAGTAAACCCCCAAATGAATGAGTTCCTCTCCTGGCTGACAGGAGAGGAAGTGGAAAGCTTAATTGATTGCTTTCCACTTTCACTTCAGGTCAGCCAGGGACACAATCAGTGACGTCAGAGGGAACTGGTTAACAAAAATAGGGGATCCCCTCGAAAAAAATTGGCGTGGGGTCCCCCCTATTTTTGTTAACCAGCCAGATGAAGCAGACCGCTGAGGCCTGGATTTTCAGGCTGTTAAGGAGCCAAGATCCATGGACCTTGCCAGCCTGATAATACCAGGCCACAGCAGTCTGCATATCTTGGCTGATTAACAAAAATAGGGGATCCCCTCTAAAAAAATTGGCGTGGGGTCCCCCCTATTTTTGTTAACCAGCCAGATGAAGCAGACCGCTGAGGCCTGGTTTTTCAGGCTGGTAAGGATCCAATATCCATGGACCTTGCAAGCCTGATAATACCAGGCCACAGCAGTCTGCTTAGCTTGGCTGGTTAACAAAAATAGGGGATCCCCTCGAAAAAAAAACGGCGTAGGGGTCCCCCTATTTTTGTTAACCAGCCAAGTAAAATGCAGACTGCTGCGGCCTGGTATTAAAAGACTGTCAAGGCCCATGGATTTTGGCCCTCAACAGCCTGATAATACCAGGCTACAGCAGCCCCACATTTGGCGCATCAAAAGATGTGCCAATTGTGGCACTTTACCCGGCTCTTCCCACTTGCCCTGTAGCGGTGGCAAGCGGGGTAATAAGGGGTTAATGTCACCGTTGATTGCACGGTGACAATAAGCCCGGTTAATAATGGAGAGGTGTCAATAAGACACCGATCCATTATTAATCCCAAAGTTATTAAATGTATAAAAAAAACACAAAGCAAGAAAAAAGTCGTTTAATGAAATAAAAGAGACAACACAGTTTTCATTCATTTTATTATACTCTCATCCTGCGACGCCATCGATCTGCTGTAAAAAAAGAAAAAAAACAAACCAACAGTATACCACCTGTCCGACGCAGTCCATAGTAACGACAGTCCCACGACGATCCAGCTCTGCTACATCGCAATGACAGGCAGAGCCTGTCATCGCAACGCAGCACAGCTGATTACCTGCTTCCCCGGCGGTGACGTCATCGGACTGACTGCTTTACGGCCGCGATTACCCAGCAGTCACTGCAGTTATCGCGAGAAACTGCATGTGACCGCCGGGGAGAAGAGGATGGCGGCCATTAAAGCAGTCCAGGACGTGACCGCCGGAGATCTTCTGCCAGGTAAGTGCCGCTGACTCCTGACAGACCCGACCGACGGACACTGACAGTGACAGACCCGACCGACGGACAGTGACAGTGACAAATCCGATTCCGGTATCCGATATGACGAAAATATCGAAACGAATTATCGAAAGGCCGATAGAGCTAATATCGGCCGATAGCCGATATTTGCATTATCGTATCGCTCAACACTATCCCTCAGTACAGCGGCAAGCCAGATACCCTGTCAGGGTTCAAGCGAAAAATATGCAGCATAATAGACATGTACCCTAGGACAGAAAAGCAGAGAGCTGCAGTGGTAGTGGGACAAGTGACTGGTGCTGCCGAGAGAGAGGTAGAGACTTGGACAGCTGCAGACCAGGAGTCAGTGCTTGCAATTTTCTTAAGCTACAGACTATCTTTGAGGACCGCACTGAAACAGATCTTCGGATGAGTTTTTACCAATGCTCCCAGAAACCAGATGACAGCATTAGGGACTATGCCTGCCGACTACAGGGGGCCCTGCGAGCACTCAAACAAGTTAACCCCATGAGTGCCTCCAACAAAAATAAAATGTTAAAGGAACAATTTGTATGGGGACTGAGGTCCCAAGCTGAAAGCAGAACTGTGCACTGGTGGTCCTTGGATCATCCTGATGCTACCTTTGATGCCCTTAAGGATATGGCTATAAAAGGACTGCGACCCCTGGAAACACCCGAGATGGCAACCCAGTGTCACCCAAGTGAAGCCACCCTAAAGCCAGCAGCATCCACCTTTTCCCCGCTGGTTGCGGAAGCCAAAACGCAGGTGGCGCCCCCTACTGAGCTGGACTGTCTGCGCTCAGAAGTGCGCCAGCTGACCAAAAACTTGGCCACTGTAATGAGTGCCCTGCAACTGCGGAAGGAAGAAGGAGGAAAGATCCTGCTAGCTGACTGCCCAGAGGATGTCCCTTGGATGAACCGGAGGAGAGAGAGGACGTCGCCCCACCGGAGGAGGACAAAGCCACCCCAGGAAGGACCCGCGACCAGCATCATCCCTGCCGAGAGATCATCTGCTACCGCTGCCACAGAGAAGGTCACTGTAATGTATGTGGTACAGTTCATATAGCGTCTTGTGCTTGGGTGCGATGAAAATACTTGAGACACAGGTTGATAAAGAAAGTCTTGTATTGCTTCATACAAATTGGCAAAAATAAACACACAGGTTGCAAACACAGAAGCAGGAGACACAGCAGGCCAGAGTAATCTAAGCTCAGCAATAACTCTCCACAACAGATTCAGATCTTCTTCTCTGTTACCGCAAGTCCGTGCAAACGTGAGGCTCTCAAGAGCAGAGTTCAGAGTCCACAAGTGCTTCAGAGTTCCTCAGTAGGAATGGCTGGAGTACAAGGTCCAAGGCTTCAGGAGTCAGAACACAGGTTCACTGCAGGCTAGATTCTGAAGCACTGATTACTCAGCTGTGGCTGTTTAAGAAGCAAACGGAGAGAATCAGGGCGGGAACATGCAAGCTGGAAAACTCCATTTTGACTGAGGGCAAGATAGCTGCAGCAAAACAGAAAGCAAAATGGCAGACGAACAAACTGAGTTTCAGAAACAGATACACAGAACCTTACATTACTCCCCCCTTAGGGACAACCTCCGGATGACCTCAGACCAGGCTTGTGTGGGTACCTCTGATGAAACTGACGGAGCAAGCGAGGAGCATTAACGTTATTGACTGGCTCCCATGAGTTGTCCTCCACTGGGTAGCCCTGCCATTTAATCAGATATTGTAACTGATTTCTATACAACCTGGAATCTAAAATCCTTTCCACCACAAATTCTTCCTGACCATCGACTAGCACTGGGTCAGGGCAAGGAGAAGAACGTCCAGGAAACGTATTGGGTGTCGCAGCCTTTAGTAGGGATACATGAAAGACAGGGTGGATTCTCATAGTTCTGGGCAGTTGAAGACGACAAGCAACGGCACTTATAATCTTACTGATTTTATAGGGTCCAATGTACTTATGTCCCAACTTAGACGATGGAATCCTTAACTTAAGATTTCTGGTTGACAGCCAGACCAGGTCTCCTACCTTAAAAGCTGGTGCAGGTTTACGAAATTTATCTGCTGCCTTCTTGTACCTTTCCTGAGCCGATTCCAGATTCTCCTTTAGAAGATCCATATTCTTCTGTAAAGTCGTGACTCTTTCAGCCACTGCTGGCAAAGGCGTCTCTATGGGAAATCGTGGTAGAATGTTAGGATGATAACCTAGATTAGAGTAAAAAGGAGACTGTTTAGTGGAGGCACTCTGAGAGTTGTTGTAAGAGAACTCAGCCAATGGAAGTAGATCCACCCAATCATCCTGTAGGTGGCAGATAAAGCAGCGGAGATACTGCTCCAGGGTTTGATTGGTTCGTTCGGTTTGTCCATTAGTCTGGGGATGAAAAGCAGAAGAAAGGTTTACTTTAATGTCCAATGCTGCACAGAAATTTTGCCAAAACCTAGAAGTGAATTGCACCCCTCGATCCGAAATAACCTCATCCGGTACTCCATGTAAACGAAACACATCTTTAATCATCAAATCTGATGTCTGTTTTGCAGTGGGTAATCCGACACAAGGGATAAAATGAGCTGCCTTTGTTAAACGGTCAACCACCACTAGAATAGTGTTCTTCCCTTGAGAGGTTGGTAATTCCACAATGAAGTCCATAGAAATGGATCCCCACGGGCGGGACGGGGTGGGAAGAGGCTGTAACAGACCAGTTGGTGAAGAGCGAGGTGTTTTGCATCTTGCACAAACCTCACACGAAGTGACATAGTCCAAAACATCCTTCCTACAAGTGGGCCACCAAAAGAAACGAGAAAGAAATTCCTGTGTCTTTAGAATTCCTCTATGCCCGGCTATTTTGGAATCGTGAATGAGTTGCAATACTCTCAATCTGACTGTTTCAGGTATATACAGACGTTGTCCCAGAATCCACACACCATTCTTAAAGACAAGACTTACGTCCCTTGGGGGTTGAGCCAAAAAAGAATCCGCATGGTATGCTTCCTTGATGTCTTTAATTAGGTCTTGATGATGAATCACTCCTAGGAATCTAGAGTCAGGAAGAATAGTCTTAGGAGGAGTAATTGGACGTGTCTCTGCTGAGTAAATCCTAGAGAGTGCATCAGCCTTTCCATTGCGCGATCCTGGTCTATAAGAAATAATAAAATTAAATTGGTTTAAGAAAAGATTCCAGCGAGCCTGGCGAGGAGTCAGGCACTTAGCCGACCTGATAAACTCAAGATTACGATGGTCTGTCAGAACGACTATTTGCTGTGCAGCTCCTTGAAGAAGGTGTCTCCATTCTTTGAAGGCGGCAATAATGGCCAACAACTCTCTATTGCCCAATCGTAGTTCTTCTCAGCCGAAGACAACTGCTGGGAAAAGAAGGCACAGGGATGCAAGACATTCTTCTCACCTGTTCTCTGAGAGAGTATAGCTCCCACGGCACAGTCTGAAGCATCCACCTCTATTATGAAGGCAAGCTCTGGGTTGGGATGTACTAGGATAGGTGCAGTGGTAAATTTATCTTTTAGACGGGAAAATGCTTCCTGGGCTTGGGGAGTCCAGGAGAACTTAGACTCTTTCCGGGTAAGTTGGGTGATAGGTGACACTACCTCAGAGAAATTTCTAATGAAACGTCTATAGAAGTTTGCAAACCCGATGAAGCGCTGTACCTCCTTCACATTTCTAGGACTTGGCCAATCATTGATGGCTTGGGTTTTACTTCCATCCATACTAATTCCTTGTGTAGACAGTACATACCCAGAAATTGAATTTCGGTCTTATGGAATTCACACTTTTCAAGCTTGATGTAAAGATGATTTTGTCTTAGACGTTCCAAGACCTTCTCACATGTCCATGATGTTCCTCTGTGGAGTTAGAAAAAATTAAAATATCATCCAAATAAATTACCACGAATGTATCTAGGAGATCCCTGAAGATGTCATTCACCAAGTGTTGGAAAGTGGCTGGGGCGGTACTCAGACCAAAAGGCATAACCAGATATTCAAAGTGTCCATAGCGTGACCTGAATGCAGTCTTCCATTCATCCCCAGGTCTAATACGGACTAAGTTATAGGCCCCACGAAGATCTAGTTTAGAAAAAATTTTGGCATGTCGCACTCTCTCCAATAACTCAGGGATTAAAGGCAATGGATAACGGTTTCTAATAGTAACCTTATTGAGTTCCCTATAGTCTACGCATGGTCTCAGGGATCCATCTTTCTTCTTTACAAAGAATATGGGTGCCCCTGCAGGAGATGAAGAGGGGCGTATGAAGCCCTTGGCTAGATTTTCGTCTATGTACTCTTTTAAAGCCTTCAGCTCGGGCCCCGCCAGGGGGTAGATCTTACCAAAAGGTATCTCTGCTCCAGGCAATAATTCAATTGGACAATCATATGGACGGTGAGGAGGAAGCTGGTCAGCGTTCTTCTTGTCACATAAATCCACATAGTCCTGGTATACAGCTGGTAGTTCAGGGACTGATATGGTTCCTTTAGGAACAGAGCAAGCTGAAATTTTTGGACTCATCTGTTTCTCTGGAAAGTGTAATTCCTTGGTCTCCCAGTTAATGGTAGGATTCTGAGCCTGCAGCCATGGTAGCCCTAGAATAATGGGAAAGTGAGGAGAAGAGATAAGCATAAAGGACAGTTTCTCTTGATGATCTTTACCCATAAGAACCTTTAAAGGCTCTGTTTCCTGATCCACTGGTCCAGAGGTCAGCAGGGAACCATCCACAGTTTCCATCTGTACTGGAGCAGCCTTCTTCACTGAACGTATTCCCTGTTTTAGAGCAAAGGAGACATCCATAAAATTTCCACTTGCACCTGAGTCGATCATAGCAGAGCTAGACACCCAGGCTGAGTCAACCCAGAGTTTGATGGAAAGAAAACAGTGAGAATTGTTTTTCTTACAACTCAGCTGGGACACCGCTGAGGAAACTTGAAAGATGGCAGCATTTACACAGTCAACGTCCTCAGAGGTAACGGAGTTTAAGTCCGAGAAATCAAGATCTGTTGCTGCAGCTCTCTCTGGAGCCTGAGGCTCGGACCTGACAGATCCCCTCTCGCAACACTCACAATGAATGAGTGCTGCAGTAGTCTTGCGAGAACGGCTGGGACAGTTAATAATAAAGTGCCCTGACTTACCACAATAAAAACATAGATTCTCCTTAAAACGATGTTCCTTGCGTGCATCACTAACCCGTCGTAGTAAAGAGTCTACCTGCATGGGTTCAGGTTCAGGTTCCCGTGTAATCCTATTCAAAGGTTCCTTAGCTGGAGAGGAAGGTAGGAAAAGGTTAGTACGATTGCTTTCGAACCATCTCTCTTGCCTGCGTTCAGTTAAACGAGTATCAATACGGATGCAGTAGTTAATAAAGTCACTTAACGCAGTGGGAGGGTCGGCACGAGCAAGTTCATCCTTAATTAGTGGGGATAACCCCTTTCGAAAAATAGATTTTTTGGCGGAATTGTCCCAGGTGGTATCAAGGGCCCATCTCCTGAAATCCAAGGCATATTCAGCTACCGAGTGCTTACCTTGGCGTAAAGCTAACATGGCTGCTTCAGCTGTTGCACCTCGATTGGGGTCATCAAACACCTGCCCCATGGCTGAAATAAAATCATCAAGGTGATTCAAACAATCATCCTCAGTCTCAATCAGAGGGTTTGCCCATATCAAAGCCTTGTTGGTAAGCAACATAATTATAGTAAGCACCTTAGATCGTTCAGTAGGAAATTGTGAAGCATGTGCAGAAAAAAAAAGATTGCATTGATTAACAAATCCCCTGAATTTTTCACGTTCACCACCAAAACGAAAAGGGGGCAACTTGGGAATCCCAGAACTCGGGGCCACGGCAGGAGCCTGGACTCGCCCCTCCAGAACCTCAATCCTGGCTCGCAAATCCTGGGTAGTCTGTCCAACCACTTGCAAATTGTGATTATTTAGGTCCTGAAGATTTGTAAGACGGGTCTTTATATTCTGCAAATCTGCAAGGATATTATCAGTCACTCCGCAAAGTTCCTTTATGCGGGCCTCCATTTTCCAGATCTTTTAAGACAGGATACTGGAAGAAGAGGAGAGAAAAAAAAACAATAGTGTTCACCTGTGGCAACACTGAAGAAAGAAAAAACTTTAAGGGAACTGCTCACCTGGAATGGTTGTGAGAAGTCACAACCACTATCATCACAGAAAGCTTTCAACCAGACATCTGATATCCAGAGTTTCAGCAGACAAAAAGAGAAGAAAAAAAAAAAAAAAAAAAAACAATAGTGTTTACCTGTGATAACACTGCAGAAAAAAAAAACTTAAGGGAATTGCTCACCTGGAATGGTTGTGAGAAGTCACAACCACTGTCATCACAGAAAGTACAACCGGACATCCGATATCCACAGTACAGCAGACAAGCCTTTCCAGACCCAGCAGACACTAACGTTTGGCTTCAGAATCTTGTAATGTATGTGGTACAGTTCATATAGCGTCTTGTGCTTGGGTGCGATGAAAATACTTGAGACACAGGTTGATAAAGAAAGTCTTGTATTGCTTCATACAAATTGGCAAAAATAAACACACAGGTTGCAAACACAGAAGCAGGAGACACAGCAGGCCAGAGTAATCTAAGCTCAGCAATAACTCTCCACAACAGATTCAGATCTTCTTCTCTGTTACCGCAAGTCCGTGCAAACGTGAGGCTCTCAAGAGCAGAGTTCAGAGTCCACAAGTGCTTCAGAGTTCCTCAGTAGGAATGGCTGGAGTACAAGGTCCAAGGCTTCAGGAGTCAGAACACAGGTTCACTGCAGGCTAGATTCTGAAGCACTGATTACTCAGCTGTGGCTGTTTAAGAAGCAAACGGAGAGAATCAGGGCGGGAACATGCAAGCTGGAAAACTCCATTTTGACTGAGGGCAAGATAGCTGCAGCAAAACAGAAAGCAAAATGGCAGACGAACAAACTGAGTTTCAGAAACAGATACACAGAACCTTACAGTCACCCAGCACGTTGGTGTCCTTTAAACGAGCAAATCCTGGGTCCGAGGGCCAACACCCAGGAATAGACTCCTCAGGCCCCTCAGACTGGAACCGCAGGTTTGTGGGAGGAAGACCCTACCTGTCCATCATACTGGACGGGATCGCAATCCCTGCCCTGCTGGACACTGGATCTCAGGTAACCGTCATACCTGATGTTCTTTACAATAGGTACTGGTCCAGTGACGGTCTCCAACCCCCAAACCCTGACTTTGCCGTATACGCCTCTAATGGCCTCCCTCTTGACTTACTGGGGGCTAAAACTGTAGACGTAAAAGTGGGGAGAGTGGAGCTAAAGAATCAGGGACTTCTTGTAGTAAAGACTGTTAATGAGGAAAATGGGTTGAATGTGGTTTTAGGTACTAACATTATTAGTAACTGTTTGGAGGAGGTTGTGTTTTTACTCCAACAGCTTGCCGAAATTGCCAGACCAAGGCAAAAGGGAGTGATCCGGATGGAGATTCGGACCCTGATGTGCCAGCAACAAGTGAAACTGACCGGTGGTGAGATTGGTAATGTACGGGTAACAGACCTGAATCCCATTGTGATACCCCCAATGAGTGAAATGCTTATTTGGTGTAGAGCAGCAATAGGTCTGAGAGGACAGAACTACCAAGCAGTAGTAGAGCCCCATTGTTCAGAACACAGACCTACACTCTTGACTGCCAGAGGGGTAGTGGATGTACATAATGGGAGGGTGCCAGTGCGTCTTCTCAGCTGGGGAGAGGATGAAGTCAAATTACCACGTTATGCCACTGTTGCTAAGTTACATGCTGTGGATAATAACTCCATTCACACGACGGAGCCCTTAACCTCCCCACAACCAGTGGAGGATAACGGTCCGACCACCCAGGTGGAGGATTGGTGTCAGCAGCTCCATGTCGGGACGGACACCACTCCAGCCCACCAGAAACAAGGAGTATACCGAGTAGTTCAGGAGTATGCACAGGTATTCAGCAAACACCCACTCGACTTTGGGAAAATTAAAGGGGTTCAACATCACATCCCCACAGGCAATCATCCTCCCATTAAAGAACGGTACAGGACTATACCACCAGCACACTACCAGAAAGCCAAGGAAATGTTGCGTGATATGAAGGAAGCAGGGGTGATAAGGGATATTTGCAGTCCCTGGGCAGCACCTCTAGTACTAGTCAGGAAAAAGGATGGAAGCATGAGAATGTGTGTAGATTACAGACAAGTAAATCGCATTACACATAAAGATGCATACCCTTTACCACGCATTGAGGAATCCTTAGCTGCCTTAAAA
Source organism: Oophaga sylvatica (assembly GCA_033576555.1). Taxonomy (NCBI): domain Eukaryota; kingdom Metazoa; phylum Chordata; class Amphibia; order Anura; family Dendrobatidae; genus Oophaga; species Oophaga sylvatica. The sequence continues at coordinate 27,351 of JARQOD010001975.1, read as the reverse complement.
ACTGCTAATTACTTTTCCACCCTTGACCTCACTAGTGGGTACTGGCAAGTAGCTGTGGCTGAGGAGGATCGGGAGAAGACGGCTTTCTCCACCCCGATGGGACTCTGTGAGTTTGACAGAATGCCGTTTGGACTCAGCAGTACCCCTGGAACGTTCCAGAGAGTGATGGAGAGCTGCCTGGGACATCTCAACTTTGAAACTGTGTTGCTGTACCTGGAAGACGTCATCGTATACTCCAAAACGTATGAAGATCACTTGAAGCACCTGGCGGAGGTATTCGAGTCACTGTCCAAGTATGGGATGAAACTGAAGCCTTCAAAGTGCCATCTGCTCAAACAAAAGGTACAGTACCTGGGACATATTGTCAGCTCAGAAGGAGTAGCGCCAGACCCTGAGAAGATCACTGCCATCCAGAAATGGCCGGAGCCGAAAAATCTCAAGGAGGTGCGACACTTCCTGGGACTGACCGGATACTACCAGAGGTTTGTGAAGGATTACACCAAGAAAGCAGCGCCTCTGCAAGACCTCCTGGTGGGACAGTCCCTCAAAAGCAGAAATTCTCCATTCCATTGGGGTAAAGAACAGGCAGAAGCATTCAAAGAAATGAAGGAGATCCTGACAGGTGATGAGATCCTAGCCTATCCTGACTACAGCCAGCCGTTCCTGCTGTATACTGATGCCAGCAATGAAGGATTGGGAGCAGTCCTCAGTCAGAAGCAAAATGGCCTGGAGAAAGTCATCGCCTATGCAAGCAGGAAGCTCCGCCCGACCGAGAGGAACCCAGAGAACTACAGCAGCTTCAAGTTGGAGTTCCTAGCACTGGTCTGGGCTATCACAGAGAGGTTTAAGCATTACCTCGCCTCCAGCAAGTTCACTGCCTACACCGATAACAACCCCTTGACGCATCTTGAAACAGCTAAGCTGGGAGCCATGGAACAACGATGGATGGCTCGACTGTCAAATTACCAATTCACAATCAAGTACCGAGCGGGCCGCAAAAATGCCAACGCTGATGCCCTATCCAGGATGCCTCATGAATCGGACACAGAAGAAGAAGTGGATGATCTGGAAGAGGTCGAACTACCTGCCTTTCACAGGAATGGGATGATCCACGAGCAACAAGCTTGCAGGAGGCCGCGTGGTAAGACGTTAAATCCTTTACCTCACCACAGCTGGAAGGAAACTCAGGACAGCGATCCAGTTGTCAGCCGAATCAAGGAGCTGATAACTCAAGAAGGTTCCTCCTTGGAGAAGGACGCGCCTCTACAAGCAAAGCAGCTGTGGAATGAGAGAAGCCGGTTGTTCATCTACCGTGAGAAGCTGTGCCGGAGGTACGTCAACCCAAGGACCCATGAGATGGTATGGCAGATAGTAGTCCCCAGAGCAGACATCCAGATGGTGTTAGAAGCCTACCACGATCAAGCGGGACACTTTGGCTGGAAGAAGCTGGAGACCCTGTTGAAGTGTCGTTTCTACTGGGTGGGAATGCGCAGCTCCATCGAGAAGTGGTGCCAGAACTGTGGACCCTGTGGCCTCAGAAGAAAGGACTACAGCAGTCAGAAGGCACCCCTGCAACCCATTAAGACGACTCGTCCCTTGGAGATTGTGGCCCTGGACCATGTCAAGTTGTCACCCAGCCGGTCAGGATACTCCTATGCCCTGACTATGGTGGATCACTACTCCAGGTTCCTGGTGGTCGCTCCTGTCAAAGATCTGATGGCAGAGACAGCAGCAAAGACGTTCCAAGCAAGTTTCTGCAGACCACACGGATATCCTGAGCAGGTGCTAACTGACCAAGGCCCAGCCTTCGAGGCCGAATTATTCAAAGAGTTCTGTCACTTGTACGGGTGTAAGAAGATAAGAACCACACCGTACCACCCCCAAACTAATGGTCTCTGTGAGACGATGAACCACATCGTCATTGACCTGCTGAAGACAGTACCACTCGAGGAGAGAAATCGGTGGCCAGACCTACTACCTGACCTGGTAGATCTATACAATCACATACCTGTGAGTTCCACCAACTGCACCCCAGCCTACCTCATGCGGGCAAGACCAGGAAAGCTGCCCATGGATCTGGAGCTTGGTGTTGTAGAACCAGAAGCAGATGTGACTACTGAAGACTGGGACACAAACAGACAGGACAGTACAGAAAAGTACAAGCCTGCGTTGAAGATAGTCTCAATCGAGTAAGGAACAAACAAGAAGATCACTACAACAAAAATGCGCCAGCTGAACCTTTCGCACCTGGTGAAGTCGTACTGAAAAGAAAGAGGAGGCTACACAAACTCGACGATCAATGGGAAAGAGAGCCCTACATCATACAAAATTCAAGGTTTGACAATAAGAAAACGTGCATAATTACCAAGGATGGAGGAAGGACGACTGCAACTGTATCCAGAGATCACCTAAAGTTGTGTCCAAATCCATTAAAGCTTCAGGAAGAAAAACCTGTTGTCAATCAGGAAAAGCGTGATGATTCAGTCATACATACAGACTTAGGAGATTTCCCCGTGGATTGGCCCAGAATTGGAGAAGCTGTAATCATTCCCGTGCTTCAATTCTATCAACCACAAGAAGAACCTCTACATCCAGTTGCACCAGTTGTTGCAGTAGAGTCAGTTCCAGAGGAACCTGCTCCAGCAGAACCTCAAGAAGCAGCACCCCAAGAAGCGGAATCCCCAGAAGTTGAGTCTCAGGAAGAATCCCCTGGCGAAACAGAACCGCAGCGCCCAGTCGCTAGTATGCATGCCAGATCCCTAGAGAGGTGGAGGCAGATTTACAGTTTGCCGGCACACAGGACAAACAGGGTAACTGACACCTCACCTACCACTACACCACGTAGGTCAGTACGCATAACAAGAGGGCAATTACCTGTTAGGTACAGAGAGTAGAACCTAACCAATGTAAATAATTATCAAGAATCACTGTATATAAATGTATATATTGTTATAATATGCCTTTATAATACTGCTATTTATTAACCTATTTTTCCTCTTAAAAATGGAAACAAGGAGAATGGACATTATTTTGCTTGTTTTCTTTACCCCTTTTGAGCATCCTTTTCCAAAAGAGACTGGGACTTTTATGGTTGCTCAATTCCTTAATCCCTCATTGTGCTAATGTACATAGTTGTTTACTTACCGTTATGCAACAGTTCAAGAGTGCCTTACCTCCTGTAAAGGAAGAGTTATTTATAAAATGTTATTGTTCTTTGTTTTTGTATTTCAGCCCCGGAGTGCTGAGTTCTACTAGGGGGGAATGTGGAGCCCAGCTGTGACTGGATCCATATCTTCCAGAAGGGTGCACTGAAAGAAGATACCACCAGAGGTCATTATGCACATACACACACGTACAACTTATCCCAGAGACCACCAGAGGGAGCTGTGTTAGACGTATAAAAGAAGTTGTAAGTTTCAGTTTCAGGGAGAGAGTCTGCTAGCAGTCTGCTGGGAGTCTGCTCAGAGAGCTCAGTCTGCTAGTGAGTGCAGCTCAGTCACCTCAGAGAGGCTGCAGAGCTATTCAGTTCAAGAAAGCAAGTGGAGTCTAGTAGAGGGTGATACAGAGAAATCACTCCAGCCTAGTCAGAGCTGAATCTAAGAGTGTAGCTCAGTAGAAGCGTGCCGACGCTTAGAGAGCGGCGAAGAGGCAGCCCACCAACTGCCAGTGTGTGTGATCGTGTGAGGATCCAGGTAGGCCGAAGGCAAGTGGAAGTTAATGAGACAGAGGAGCCTTAATAGCTCATCTCAGCAAGTATTCACCGGACACCGGGGTCCGAGCCTATAGGGATCTCCACGACCCATTAGGAGAACACCGGAGTTCCTGGAGGACTGCAAGTCCCAGGAGTACCATAGCGCTGATACGTAGCTGGATCGAGAGGACGGAGTCTAGCAGTGCACTGCAAATAGAGACTGTGTACTTCAAGCAGAGGTCCAATCACAAGATCAGCCAGGTGCAAGACGGAGACCAAGTTAGACCTAGCTACAAGCAGGTCAGGACTTTATCACAAAAAGGCAGAGTACAGGAGGCCACACACCTACCAGTGGAAGAATCTGGATGTGCACCCTTCACCCTACAGTGCTCCGGGGAGTGCCTGCAACATCTACAGTAAAGGTACCAAAGTGACTTATGTGTGTGTCTCCCTTATTATCTCTGACTGCCGGGTCCCCATCTGTCCTGCACCCTTATACATCTATCTGCCCTGGAGGATAATTCAGCCTTACTTGTGGAAGGCTTAACATCTAGCTGCACAATATCAACCCTCCAGTGGATCTGCATAGCAGCGCTGGTCATCCTGACCAGGCACCACAAGTGGCGTCACGAATCCCCATATACATATTCAAGTCACCTGTAAATATCCCACATTTAAAGTGAGCGCCCAGGGCAACGGACCGAGCTGTGCTACCCGTGACATTCCCCATAGACATCGACGGGCTCGGTGCCGAGTACCCCATAACCCTGGTGTTGTGCGACTCAAGGGGACAGTACAAAGACCTTTCTAATGATCTTTTTGCTCTTAGACCTGTGACGGGGACAAGGGGGCATCCTCTACGTCTGGAGGAAAGAAGGTTTAGCCATAATCACAGATGCAGATTCTTTACTGTAAGAGCAGTGAGACTATGGAACTCTCTGCCGTCTAATGTTGTAATGAGTGATTCCTTACTAAAATTTAAGAAGGGACTGGATGCCTTTCTTGAAAAGTATAATATTACAGGCTATATTCACTAGTTTCCTAGATACTGTGTTGATCCAGGGAGCTAGTCTGATTGCCGTATGTGGAGTCGGGAAGGAATTTTTTTCCCCAATGTGAAGCTTACCGTTTGCCACTTGGGTTTTTTTTTGCCTTCCTCTGGATCAACATGTTAGGGCAGGTTAGGATATGGGTTGAACTAGATGGACTTAAAGTCTTCCTTCAACCTTAATAACTATGTTACTATTGGCCTGGATGTCACCAGGAAATCTTAACATATTGCAGGCTCTGCCCATCTGCCAGGTAACCGCCCCCTCATCTCACTTTCGAAGTCCCCTTGTGCCATTAGCCATCATACAAGTGCCACTTGAGCAAATTGCCATGGACTTGGAGTATCTCCTCATTAAATCTGCTAGTGGGCATCAATACATGTTGGTCATCCTTGATTATGCTATGTGGTACCCTGAAGCAGTTCCCCTGAGAAACTTCTCTGCGAAATGTATAGCCCGCAAGTTGGTACACATTTTTCCATGGACAGGATTATAGAGGGAGATACTGACTGACCAAGGGACAATTTTTATGAGTAAAGTGATGAGGGCACTGTGTGAAGCCCTGCAAATTACACAACTGAAGAAGTCCATGTGGAGGACCCTGTGGAAAGGTTCAATAAGACATTGAAGAGTATGGTTTAGAAGGTCAAAAAGAAGGACAGTCGACACTGGGACTGTCTCATGCTTCATCTGTTGCTTTCTGTCCAGGAGGTCCCACAAAGTTCTACTGGATTCTCTCTGAACTCCTGTATGGCTGACATCCGCAGGGTCTCCTTGATATGACAAAGGAACCCTGGGAAGCCAAAATCACACTCCGACCGGAGCTTTATCGAGCACATCACCCAGAAACAGGAGAGGATTGTGAAGGTGATGCCCATCATAAAAGTACATCTCTAGAAGCTCAATCTATTGTCTGCAACAGGTCAGCCAGGGTGAGGAAGTTCAACTCTGCGGACAGAGTCCTTGTACTAATTCACATAGTGGAAAGTAAGTTCTTGGCCAAATGCCAAGGCCCCTATGAGGTGGTGAAGAAGCTTGTTGAAGTGAACTACAAGATTCACCAACCAGGAAGGAGAAAATTGTACCAAGTGTACCACGTCAATCTTATCAAGCCACGGCAAGACATGGAGCCAATTGAAACTCCATGTTTGCTGGTCAAGCCAGAAGCAGATGTTGAAGAAGTCGCAGTAGCGAAGACACTGTCGAAGTTCCAAAAACAGCAGTGTCAGGAGTTGCTGCAGCAGAAAAGGAACCTGTTCTCATATTTTCCAGGGTGTGCAAAGGTCATAGAACACGAGGTTCTGATGGAATCTCATGTGCGAGTGAACTTGAAGCCCTAACAAATTCCAAGGCCCGGCGAGAGCTGATTTACAAGGAAATAAAGCATATGCTGAATCACTGAATGAAGTCTCCAAGTTCGATGCCGTGTGTCGATGACCTGATCGAAGAGACTTAGACCAGCAAGGTATATAACCACGTTCGATTTAGCGAAAGGATATTGGCAAATCCCCATGTCAAAAGAAGCCAAGGAGAACACTACTTTCTCTACGCCTGACGGATGCTCCCAAAGTGTCTGGATGCATTATAGAATGCTGTAGATAAGCCCTGAAAGGCAGTGGCCGCATCTTATAATGGCCAAAACAGCTGAGAGGTTCGCTTTAAAATCTGTTCCAATCATTGATTTGTCCTCTCTGTTTGACCGTTGGTTTCATTGTGGTACGCAGAGGAGAATAACAAATCAATCCCCAATTTTTTTTACAAAATGCTCTCCAGAATTTGGAGAGAAATTGCACCTCTCTGTCAGATACAATGTTCAGAGGGATTCCATGCAATTGTGTAGCCCTGGTATGTAAGGCACACATTATCCTGGAGGATGCGTGGAAAGGTAATGGTTTAATGCTTGATATCCATTCACTCCAACACACCTTTAGACACACCCTCAGGGTATATAAGCTAGTGATGTACAGGAGCTAGTGCTGAGTCTTCCAGGAAGTGAAGTGAAAGACAGTCAGTCAGTCAGTTCCTGTCAGCAGTTCAGAAAGTGGAGGCTAGTATGGGTGAGCCAGTTCATCCTAGCCTAGTCAGAGCTGTTCCTTAACCTGAAGACAGAGACAGTTGATGGAAAGAAGAGTTAGCAGCAGAAACTTCAGTCGCCTGTCCCAAGGACAGTGAAGTTCAGTCGATGTGTTCCTGAACTAGGAGAATACTGAGAATCTGTCAGCGAGCTCTAAGAAAGAAGTAAGAAAGGATTGACTTGTACTACCATAGGAAGTGTGGAGTGCTTATGTTAAGAGCGCGAGCAGGGCGAAGGGCGCAGTGGAAAAGTTAGAGCAGTGCCCTAGGTATTGGATTACCTGCACTCATTACCCGGTCACTGGGGACCGAAGTGTTGCTACTGTTCTAGGCATAGTAACGAGAAAACCAGAGACTCGCTGGACTTCAAGTCGCAGGAGTAAGCCCTTAGTGTCGGTACGTAACCGGAGTCAGGTGAAATAGGGACTTTGAGCCTGATCAGCAAAAGTAAGAACCTAGTTTCATCACTGGAAGGCTCCACCACAATGCTGACCGGGCAGTACAGCTATGGAGTTAGCTGGAGTATTCGGAGTTAACTTAGCTTCATGCAAGTTGGACTCATCATATTGAAAGTAAACGAGGCCTCTAACCTGCTCAGCCGTTACCCTGAAGCGCATCCTCCAACCACCCCGACAGCTCCCCGGGACCTGCCTAAACAACTTGAAAGTAAAAGGTATGGAAAGAAGCTTTATTGTCTGTGTCATTTACCCACACCTCCGTACTACAACCACCATAGACTCAGAGGGACAGTCCTACCTGTGGGGGACCCAACACCTAGCTGCTATAACATCCCCTCAGAGTTCTATTCAGCAGCGCTGGTCTTTAGTGACTAGAAAACTACAGGTGGCGTCACGAACTGTTTTCTACCAAATCCCCTGTAAATAAACCCTCTAACGCCTGACCGCCAGGGTAACGGACCGAGTCACGCTACCAGTGACATTCCCTATAGAAATCTACAGGCTCGGCTCCGAGTACCCCATAGCCCTGGTAAACCACAATTGTGGTGCGGTGTCAAACACAATCTTACCACATCATTAATAAACAGCCTGGAAAGTGTTTCAGCATTATGTAGCCCTGATAATGGAACAAAGTGAACTTGTTTACGGAATCGGTCAACCACAACCCAAATGACAATCTTCCCTCCATACAAAGGCAAATCAGTAATGAAATCCATGGAAAACGAGTTCACGATCTTTCTGGAATCGGCAGTAGAACCAATTCCCTGGACGCCTGATTATGACAGAGTTTAGCATTTGTGCAAGTTTCACATTCAGATACAAAAATAGTCTAACAATAGCTTTCCGTGTAGCTGGGACCCCAGGATGACCACTGAAGATGCAATCATGAAACTCCTGCAATAGACATAATTTAAAGCTACTTTCACACATCCGTTTTTCGCCGTCAGGCACAATCCGTCCAATATGTAAAAAGACGGATCCGGCGTGGATTGTGAAAAAACTGATGCAACGGATCCGTTTTTTAGCCGGATTCGTTGTGAACTTTTGGTGCACTGGTGCATCGCTAAATGGTCGCTAGTGAGCTGCCACACAGGCAGATCTCACAGCGACTTAGCGACGCAGCAGCGGTCGTTACTTACCCTTCAGACGCGGCGATCCTGACGTCCTCCCGCCCGCTTCCACGCGTCGCTTGTCGGCACCAGCAGGAAGCCCAGCAGGAAGTGCCCGACGAGAAATGGAGCTGCACATTCTCGCGCGATCAGCGACAGACAGCGGGGGAGCCGGTCGGAGGTAAGTATCACACATAGCGATATGGCTAGCAATATTGCTGCTGCGTCACCAAATCGGTGATGCTTTAGCGATATTGCTGGCGATATCGCTATGTGTAAAAGGCCCTTAAGACTGGAGCAGACATCAAATTCTCTTTCAATTTATCAATTGCCCCAATAGCATCCGGTGACCAACACTAACGATTTGCCCTCTTGCGCGTGTGATCAGTAATTGGCAAACCTTAAAACACTTTGTGAAGTTTTAAGGACACAAGTTTAAACCCAATCAATTACGACTTGATTACGACCTGCACCTTTCCAGGATCCATCTTAAAAACTTCAGCTGCAACAAAGAACCCCAGGAACGATATCTCTTGGACAGAAAAGGTAGATTTTTCCAATTTATGGTTCAATATATGTTTATTGAAGTTATAATGAACAACTGATGTTTCAACACACATCAAAATCCAATTTAAGTTGCACAACAGGTACAATCAACAAAATGTAAGTAAATTAACCAGCATATAATTATTTGGAAAGGGATTGTATACTGCAACAAATAGTATTGAACCTTTGTATCGTGTTATGTGGATAAATTGTTATATTCCAATGGCGAGACACGATAGGGAAGAATCGGGGAACACACACGCTAACACAGGAGGAAGGTATAGGGAGGGGAATTTTGCATATTCTGAGTGTGATATCCATGGCTGGCGATGTTGGCCAAGTGCTAAATTCAGATGAATTTCTGAATGATGTCAAGGGTAACCAAGCTCTCATATAGTCATGTGAGTCCAAGTTCAGCCAACTTGTCAGTGACTATGAGCTCTTCCATGTAAATAAGGTTATCTACCTCCTCAACCCATTCCAACTTAGAAGGAATGGTGATTGATCTCCAATGTCTGGGGATGATCTGTCTCATTGCAGCTACAAATACTCTAAATAGTCCCTTTTTAATGGTAGAAATAGAAACGGAATATTGATAGTAAAACGGTTTCTGGAGAGTTCAGGAAGTTAGTGCAGAATAATTTATTGAAGAGATCAAACAATACTGTCCACAATTTGGATATTCGGGAGCAAGATCACCAGATATGGGTCATGTTATATACAGAGGATTCACATCTCCAACACTTGTTATATTAGGATACATGTGATGAATGTGGTCTGGTGTCCTGTACCATCTGGAGATGATGTTGCAATTAGTTTCCTGAATGTGACATGATATAGATAATTTGTGAGTAAGAATGAATGATTTATGCCAATCAGAATTACAAATGTTTTTACCTAGCTCCTTCTCCCATTGGTCTTGATAGGGAACATGGGTCCCCAGCACCTCTTTCTTCTTCAGCAGCCCAAATAACAAAGAAATACAATGCAAAGGAAGTCTCCTCCCAATACAGATTGTTTCAAAATCAGTTAAGGGTCTGATCCACGCCTCATGGCTGTAAACTGAATAATATCGATTATATATATGGTGGTACTCCATCCAAGCCTGACCAGACGAGCGTCCTGGTGTAATAAGACTCTCTAAGGGTATTAAGCTACTCAGGGAGACAACCTGTCTCGTCTGGGACAATGGATTATCTAGTGTGCCTAAGAAACGGAAACCACAGAGTTTAGAAGACAATGGACCTGAAGAAGATATGTTACATTTATTAATTATTTTGTCCCAGATATCTAAAGTACATGATATAGAAGCATTAGGTGAAAGGTTATGGATCTAAAAGTATGTCCTCCCCAAAGCAGTTTAGCAAGTGGGACGGGATTTAAGTGTTCCTCCAACTCAGTTCACAGTCCCTTGGAAGGCTTCATGAGGATATGCAAAATGCTATTTAATATTGATGCTCTATGGATGCCACAAAATCCGAGACACCCATGCCCCCGAGGTTTAAGATCTTGTAAAAACTATGTTTGATAATCTAGATTTAGATGCCCCCCCAAAATAAATTTAGAAGAAATTGCTTTAATCTTCCGAAAAAAAGACTTTGTGTAAATTATAAGGATTAGTCTGGAAGAGATAAAGAATTCTAGGTAAGATGTCCATCTTCAGAATGTTATCAGGAGACTGAGAGCCTGGACCATTGAGATAGATCTTCCTCTAGGTTTCGCAATAAGGGCACAAAATTAAGTGAGTAGATCTGTGAGGTATCAACTGGAATTGTAATACCTTAATATTTGATATGGTTCTTTCTCCATCTAAACGGAAATGTGGAGCGAAGATGTGAGGCCTCGGTTTCCGGAATCTTCATGTTAAGGATCTCTGACTTAAAGATATTTACCTTAAAGTTAGAGAGTATGACGAATCGCTGAAACTCCGCCAGAATCACTGGTAGGGAGACTCTCGGCTTCGTCACGCATAGTTGTAAATTGTCGGCAAAGATGGACATTTTGTGCATTGTATTACCAATTGAAACCCCTGATATGGATGCATTGGCTTTAATGGCATTCGCCAGTGCCTCCATCACTAAGACATAAAGGAGGGCAAAAGTGGGCATCCCGGATGGGAGCCATTGTAGATTGTAAAAGGTTTGGATTTATTTAGAATTTCCATTGAAGCTAAGGCTGAAAGGAAGTCTCTGCCTCTTCTATTTTGATTTTAGAACCATGGGCAATAAAAATACCTCTTAGCATGCATTTCAAGATTTCCCATTTTATGGTATGAAAAGTACTATAATTTTTGTGGGTTTCTACAACTGTGGTTATGGTTTCTTCAATTGCTTTGGAACAAAGATGGTCAAGTAATAAGTGATCATTAAGTCTCCGTGAGAAATTTTTTAGGAGGTTGCAATATTAGGTGTTATGATTTGGTAGCTGAGAATAAGCAAAAACGGCAATACACCAGAGAGGCTGGAACCTATTGGATTGCAGTAACCTGAACTAACCACACAACTAGAGTTAGCCGTGGAGCGTTCCTACGTTGATCCTAGACGCCTTGTCACAGCCTGAGAGATAACTACACCTAAAGGCAGAAAGATGAAAGCTATCTGCCCCGGAGCAGATCCCCAAAGAAAATAAGAAGCATCCAAACATGTAATGGCGGTTACACAAGAAGAAGCACGGACACAGACAGAAAACAGAATGAGCAAACGCTGGGGCCCAATCTGTCTAGACAGAAAAGTACAGGAAAGGATACTCACTGCAATCCAAAAAAAAACTCTTAAAAAATACCAACTCTTCTGATTGCAAAAACACCTGAGATCACACGATCTCTACCACCTAAATCAGATCTCTGGTGTAACAAAACTAAACCGCAGCCACTGAAAAAAACATGAAAAAGCAAATGAACAAACAACAGTGGCTACAGATAAACTGAGAGGAGCACAAGCCCCCGGAGGGGACCTGGCTGACCTCCACAGAAGTGCAGGGAACAATGCAAAAAGCAAGCACAAAAAATAAAAGCAGAAAATATCTTATCTGATAGCAGAAGATGCAGGCAAGACTCAGCAAACTTCCAAATGAACCAGGAACCACAATTGAGACAAGAACAATTGATCACCGGCAACCATCATGGGAGGGAACCTCCCTTGTATCAGACCAGTCCGTGATCCCAGATTGCTCAGAAACCATCTCTAGCACATTCATAACAATTAGGTCCAAGGATCCCAGGATTGGGGCGTGATCAGACCACAAAAAAAAATCCACTGGAACAGTTGGGGAAGCATCTAAGCGGGATTGCGATATGAATATACAGTGGGGAAAAAAGTATTTAGTCAGCCACCGCTTCTCCACTTAAAAAGATGAGAGAGGCCTGTAATTGACATCATAGGTAGACCACAACTATGAGAGTCAAAATGAGAAAACAAATCATGAAAATCACCTTGTCTGATTTCGCAAGATTTATTTTTCAAATTATGGTGGAAAATAAGTATTTGGTCATTAACAAAAGTTCATCTCAATATTTTATTATATACACTGGTGGCCAAAAGTATTGGCACCCCTGCAATTCTGTCAGATAATACTCAGTTTCTTCCTGAAAATGATTGCAAACACAAATTCTTTGGTATTATTTTCTTCATTTAGTTTGTCTTCAATGAAAAAAAACACAAAAAGAATTGACCTAAAGCCAAATTGGATATAATTCCACACCAAACCTAAAAAAAGGGGGTGGACAAAAGTATTGGCACTATTTGAAAAAATCATCTGATGCTTCTCTAATTCATGTAATCACCAGCACCTGTAACTTACCTGTGGCACCTAATAGGTGCTGGCAATAACTAAATCACACTTGCAGCCAGTTAACATGGATTATAGTTGACTCAACCTTTGTCCTGTGTCCTTGTGTGTACCACATTGAGAATGGAGAAAAGAAAGAAGACCAAAGAACTGTCTGAGGACTTGAGAAACGAAATTGTGAGGAAGCATGAGCAATCTCAAGGCTACAAGTCCATCTCCAAAGACCTGAATGTTCCTGTGTCTTCCGTGCGCAGTGTCATCAAGAAGTTTAAAGCCCATGGCACTGTGGCTAACCTCCCTAGATGTGGAAGGAAAAGAAAAATTGACGAGAGATTTCAACGCAAGATTGTGTGGATGGTGGATAAAGAACCTCGACTAACATCCAAACAAGTTCAAGCTGCCCTGCAGTCCGAGGGTACAACAGTGTCAACCCGTACTATCCGTCGGCGTCTGAATGAAAAGGGACTGTATGGTAGGATACCCAGGAAGACCCCACTTCAAACCCCGAGACATAAAAAAGCCAGGCTGGAGTTTGCCAAAACTTACCTGAGAAAGCCTAAAACGGTTTGGAAGAATGTTTTCTGCTCAGATGAGACAAAAGTCGAGCTTTTTGGGAAAAACCATCAACATAGAGTGTACAGGAAAAAAAAAAAGAGGCATTCAAAGAAAAGAACACGGTCCCTACAGTCAAACATGGCGTAGGTTCCCTGATGTTTTGGGATTGCTTTGCTGCCTCTGGCACTGGACTGCTTGACCGTGTGCATGGCATTATGAAGTCTGAAGACTACCAACAAATTTTGCAGCATAATGTAGGGCCCAGTGTGAGAAAGCTGGGTCTCCCTCAGAGGTCATGGGTCTTCCAGCAGGACAATGACCCAAAACACACTTTCAAAAGCACTATAAAATGGTTTGAGAGAAAGCACTGGAGGTGGCCAGCAATGAGTCCAGACCTGAATCCCATAGAACACCTGTGGAGAGATCTTAAAATGGCTGTTTGGAGAAGGCACCCTTCAAATATCAGGGACCTGGAGCAGTTTGCCAAAGAATGGTCTACAATTCCAGCAGAGCATTGTAAGAAACTCATTGAGGGTTACCGGAAGCGGTTGTTCGCAGTTATTTTGGCTAAAGGTTGTGCAACCAAGTATTAGGCTGAGGGTGCCAATACTTTTGTCTGGCCCATTTTTGGAGTTTTGTGTGAAATGATCAAGGATTTGATTTTTGCTTCATTCTCTTTTGTGTTTTTTCCTTGCAAGCAAATTAAATGAAGATAAAAATAGCAAATAATTTGTGATTGCAATCATTTTCAGGAAGAAACTGAGTATTATCTGACAGAATTGCAGGGGTGCCAATACTTTTGGCCACCACTGTATCCTTTGTTGTCAAATCATGGCTCCTCGTGATGGAGCCATGATTTGGCAGCTATCCTATAGAGTGCTCCTGGCTGTGGTTTTGTAAAGAGTCTCTGGTTCTTTGGATCTCTGGATCTTTTGGCTCTCTGGATGTCTTGGCTGTCTGGATGTAAATTGTTAGAGGCAGATTCCACTTACCGTATATACTCGTGTATAAGCTGAGATTTTCAGCACCTTTTTTGTGCTGAAAATGCCCCCTCGGCTTATACACGAGTCTTTGGGCAGAAACCATAGGCGTGGCGTCCATATTCATGGGCTTAATGAGCGGTATTACGTCACTGCTCAGCACAGGAGAGCTGCAGAAAGCCGGGTACAACGGAGGATTGCCAGGACGTTCAGCGATGGCATGGGGAGGGTGAGTATGATGGAGGAGGATGGGGGGAAAATGGAGGATTACAAGGAGCACAGAGGAGGACGGGGGGAGGACGGAAAGCACAGAGGAGCACAGAGCAGGACAGGGGGAGGATGGAGGACACAGAGGAGCACGGAGCAGGACGGGGGGAGAATGGAGAGCACAGAGGAGCACGGAACAGGACGGGGGCACAGGAGGACGGAGCAGGAAGGGGGAGCACAGAGGAGGACGCGGAGGACAGAGCAGGAGGGGGAGAGCACAGAAGAGGACGGAGCAGGAAGGGGGGAGCACAGCGGAGGATGGAGCATTAGAGGGGGAGCACAGAGGAGAATGGGGGAGCACAGAGCTGGATGGGGAGCACGGAGCAGGACGGGGGGAGCACAGAGCAGGACGGCGGCTTATACACCCGGCTTATACTCGAGTCAATAAGCTTACCCAGTTTTCCGTAGCAAAATTAGGGGCCTCGGCTTATACTCTGGTCGGCTTATACTCGAGTATATACGGTATATAGCACACAACTGTCATTCAAGCCAGCATCCAGAGGTCAAGAGGAAGATGAGATGAGGTTACCTCGCATTGTTTGACTGCTTAATTAATTTGCATAGTTTTTAATCCTCTGTTTTGCAAGTCAACAAGCCACAGGACCCACACAATGGTCATTCAACAGATTAAGTAAAAATTCAGTGTTCAATTACCCTACATCACTGTATTCTAAGGATAGCAGACAATAAGTTGTAGGAGATGATATAAGAGGCAAAGTCTTAGTTACTTACCGTTAACGGTATTTTTCGAAGACCATGACAGCACCCAACGAGAGAGGGGATCCGCCATTCAGGAACAGGAAACCTACAGAAACATAAGGGCGGCACCTCTCCCACGCATCAGTTGGTTTACAGAGCACAAGAGGACCACCAAGGTTAATGACAATCACAAGTTCTATACAACATTATTGCGTATCAGTATTTCATCCTATGTGAAACTTAGAGGAAGAAGTGTGCGCCGATAAGATAAAGGGAGGGAATACAAGGGGTGCTGTCATGGTCTTCGAAAAATACCGTTAACGGTAAGTAAGACTTTATTCGAAGCACATGACAGCACCCAACGAGAGAATTACAGAGAGTAATAACTACTCAGGGAGGGACTACAGCCTGCAGCACCCTTACCCCAAAGGAGAGATCAGAGGAAGCACCCAAGTCTAATCTATAATGATTGAAGAAAGTGCTTGGAGAGGACCAAGTGGCAGCCTTACATATCTGGTCGATGGAGACTTCCGACCTTTCTGCCCACGAGGTTGCAACGGCTCGAGTGGAATGTGCCCTCACTTTTTCTGGTGCCGGCTTGCCTTTTGAGGTGTAAGCTAATGCAATGGCCTCCCTGATCCATCTAGCTAGTGTGGCCCTTGATACTCTAAGACCCTTCCTGGGGCTTTGGAAGGAAACAAATAAGGCATTATCTCTTTTCCAGGGTCAGTTATAGCTAGATACTCCAAGAGACATCTCCTCACATCTAAGGTATGGAGTTTTTCTTCTTTTTGGTTACTAGGATTAGGCAGGAATGATGGCAGGATTATCTCCTGAGATCTATGGAAGGTGGAGGCCACCTTAGGTAGGTATGCCGGATCGGCCCTGAGTATCACTCTATCGTCCAGAATTTGTGTATACGGAGGAAGTCTAGAGAGCGCCTGAATGTCACTCACTCTTCGTGCTGATGTTAGAGCCACTAAGAAAGCTACTTTAATGGAGAAGGTTTTAATCGAGGCAACTGAGATGGGTTCAAATGGGGCCTCCGTCATGGCTGTGAGCACTAGGTTTAAATCCCAAGGCATAAACATATTCTTGACTATAGGCCTGGACCTAGCTGCTGCTTTGATAAATCTACTGACCCAATAGTTTCTGGCTATGTCACAGTTAAAAAGGGCTCCCAGTGTCACGCTGTCTAATGATTTGAATACAATGTCAGTAAACTATTTATACAGGAACCACACTCTATACAACATATAGTTTAGCAACATCAGAATGTAAGTATAAAATAGATTTACCTGACACAACCTCTGCAGAACTTAGGGTTAATCTTGAGGACTAGATGTGCAGAAACGATATAGTTGAACTCAGGGTTAATCTTGAGGACTTGATGAGCTGAACTGGAAAGAGGAGGACCGGGGTCTAACCTGACCCTGCACTGGGGTCCTAACTAATCCCTTACCTTGGAGGTACTGATAATGGTTCAGAGGTCCAAGTCTCCAGCCTAACCCTGTCTCCTGTCAGACCCTAAACCCTGTAATCAGTCCTAAGAAGGATCCTGATTACCACCAAAGGGATATGGGCTGATCTCAGCTAAATACACAAATTAGACATATAAGACAGACAGGATAGCACTCACTTGCATACACACTCAAACACCGAAGGAACATAAATGGTCTGGGAAATAAACTATAAGCAAGTTGAGCTTAAAACAGCTAAGGAGCTCTCAACAGATTCATTCCTATCTGTGGTCTGAATGAAGGATTTCACTGGCAACTCCCAAAGCAGACAACCAGGAATTTAAAGGAAACCAATCAACAAATAATCAATTGCAGCCGGGAGAAACTGCACCCAGTCCCAGCACCGAGCACAGACAGAATGAACTCCCTAGCTGCCAAACACAAAGAAACAGCAACTCAGCTGTGAGAAGTCAACATGTGCAACCGCGACGATCTTCGTGGTAATGCACACATGACAGTACCCCCCCTTCTACGAGGGGCCTCCGGACCCTCAGGGCCAGGCCTGCCCGGGTGAGTTCTGTGGAAGGTCCGAACCAAACGATCTGCGTTAACATCAGACGCAGGGACCCACGTCCTCTCCTCCGGACCATACCCCTTCCAATGCACCAAGTACTGAAGGGACCGGCGATTCAGACGAGAGTCAATGATTTTTGATACTTGAAATTCCAAATTACCATTGACCAACACTGGAGGAGGAGGTAGAGGTGACGGTATGACTGGTGCCACATACCTTTTAAGTAATGACTTGTGGAACACATTATGAATTTTAAACGTAGAAGGGAGTTCCAGACGAAATGCCACAGGATTAATTATGGAACTGATCCTGTACGGCCCGATGAATCTGGGACCCAGTTTCCAGGAGGGCACTTTAAGTTTTATATTCCTGGTAGACAACCATACCAAATCGTTCACATTCAGATCTGGACCAGAAACTCTCCTCCTATCAGCCATACGTTTGTAACGGTTCCCCATAGTACTCAAATTATTCAATACACCTCGCCACACAGAAGCAAGTGACGACGAGAAACGCTCCTCCTCAGGAACCCCAGAAGGACCCCCCCCATTGAAAGTACAAAACTGGGGATGAAAACCATATGCCCCAAAAAACGGGGACTTACCAGTTGACTCGATCCGCCTGTTGTTAAGAGCGAACTCTGCCAAAGGCAAGAAAGAAGACCAGTCCTCCTGGTTCTCCGATACAAAACACCGGAGATATGTCTCTAAACTCTGATTCAGACGCTCTGTCTGACCATTGGTCTGTGGATGAAAAGCCGAGGAAAACGACAATTGCATCCCCCGACGTAAACAAAATGCCCTCCAAAATTTGGACACAAACTGAGACCCCCTATCTGACACCACATCAGAAGGCAACCCATGAAGTCTCACGATCTCCCTAATGAACACCTGCGCCAGAGTTTTAGCATTAGGGAGTGCAGGAAGAGCAACGAAATGTGCCATCTTACTGAACCTGTCAACAACCACCAGTATGACAGTATTCCCAGACGACGGAGGAAGGTCCGTAATGAAGTCCATAGATAAATGAGTCCATGGACGCTCCGGAAGTTTCAAGGGTAAAAGGGTCCCAGACGGACGGGTATGAGGAGTTTTAGAGCGAGCACAAACCCCACAGGACGCGACAAAAGTTATAACATCTTTATTAGCGTTAGGCCACCAAAATCGGCGGGAAAGGAGATCTAAAGTAGCCTTACTCCCTGGATGTCCTGCTAAAGCAGAATTATGATGTGCCTCAATAACCTTTTGTCTCAACTGAATCGGGACAAACAGTCTCCCTGGAGGTCCTGGAGGGGCGTCCCCCTGAGCCTCTAACACCTCCTCCTCAAGCTCAGAACATACAGCCGACACTACCACCCCCTCCTGAAGGATAGGAATAGGGTCGTCCGTTTTCCCGGCCCCTGGGAAACTGCGAGACAAGGCATCAGCCTTTACATTCTTAGACCCCGGACGATAAGTGACGACAAAATTAAACCTGGTAAAAAACAACGACCATCGAGCTTGTCTGGAATTCAGACGCTTAGCGGATTCTAAATACAGCAGGTTCTTGTGATCAGTAATAACGGTGACAGGGTGGACTGCCCCCTCCAAAAAGTGACGCCATTCTTCAAAAGCCAATTTAATGGCCAAAAGTTCCCTATTACCGATATCATAATTCCTTTCGGCGGACGACAATTTCTTAGAAAAGAAAGCGCACGGATGCCATTTACCAGGGGACGGACCCTGGGACAATATAGCACCCACTCCTACGTCAGACGCGTCCACCTCCACAATGAACGGCTGAGATACGTCTGGTTGGATGAGAACGGGTGCCGAAGCAAAACATCTTTTTAAAAGAGGAAAAGGCTTGGCAAGCTTTGTCCGACCACTTAGAAAAATCCGTCCCTTTTCTCGTCATGTCAGTGAGAGGTTTGACGACAGACGAGAAATTGCAAACCCCAAAAAACGCTGCAGAGCCTTAAGATCCCCTGGCTGATCCCATTCAAGCACTGCTCTCACCTTTTCAGGGTCCATCCGGAAACCGGAGGCTGACACCAAAAAACCCAAAAACTGAAGTTCCTGTACGGCAAAAACACACTTCTCCAGTTTGGCGTATAGTTTATTGTCTCGCAAGATCTGCAACACCTGTCTCACATGCTCCTGGTGAGACACAAGATCTGGCGAGTAAATTAAAATGTCATCCAAATATACGACCACAAACACCCCCACAAGGTGACGAAAAATGTCATTAACAAAATGTTGGAATACTGCTGGAGCAGTAGTCAGACCAAAAGGCATGACCAGGTTTTCATAATGTCCCTCCGGCGTGTTAAACGCCGTTTTCCACTCATCCGCCTCTTTTATCCTAATCAGATTATACGCCCCCCTGAGATCCAATTTAGAGAACCATTTGGCGCCAACAATTTGATTGAAGAGATCAGGAATAAGAGGAAGTGGATACGGATCTCGAACAGTAATCCGATTAAGTTCTCGGAAATCCAAGCAAGGGCGTAGGCCTCCATCTTTTTTCTTCACAAAGAAGAACCCCGCGGCCACAGGGGAAGATGAAGGTCTAATATGCCCTTTGGCCAGACTTTCAGAAATATAATCTTTCATAGCCTGTCTTTCAGGACCAGAAAGATTATACAACCTAGCTTTAGGCAACTTAGCATCAGGAAGTAGATTAATAGAGCAGTCATACACGCGATGAGGAGGCAACTCCCGACACCCCTCCTCAGAGAAAACATCCCCAAAATCCTCCAAAAAAGGAGGCAATGTACTAGGCACGACCGCACTGATGATGTGTTCATGCAGTTGCTTTTGCAAAACTCACCCCATTGGCTTATCTCTCTGGACTGCCAATTAATCACAGGGTTATGTTTAACCAGCCAAGGAAGTCCCAACACAATGGGAGTAGGTAGACCCTCCAACACATAACAAGATAATTGTTCCCTATGTATTGCCCCTATCCGAAGGTCAATGTTATGAACCTCATGAACAAAGCTACCTTGGCCGAGAGGCCTGGCGTCAATGGAGAAAATAGGGATCGGTTTGACCAATACACTCAGATGCATACCTTGAGCCTGAGCAAACTGAGCATCAACCAGATTAGCCCCAGAACCACTATCCAGAAGAACAGACAATCTCTTCACTCTAGTACCAATCACCACCTCCACTGGTACAAGGAACTGAGAAGAACCGGCGGATGAAATACATACTCCCAGGTTGTCATCCACCACACAACCTGGGATTAGCAGTTTTCCGGCGACTTTTTACTTAACAAGACACGGGATGGACAATCTCCAACAAAATGTCCCTCTTTCCTGCAGAAAAAACACCTTCTAGTCCTGCGGCGTGCCGCCAATCCCCTACTACGAAAAGATGTCCCTCCCAACTGCATAGGCTCATCCGAACAGACAAGGGGAACCTCAACATAAGGGACTTTAGTAGTAGGTGGAGAAACAACAGGGAGTGGAGTTACCTCACCCCTCTCCCGAAGCCGTCTATCAGTACGGATAGCTAGAGCCATAGCAGCCTCCAGAGAAGGAGGAGACTCATACTGAGCCAAAACGTCTTTTAATTTGTCAGAAAGCCCATGACAAAACTGGCTCCTAAGAGCTGGGTCATTCCACTGAGTATCCGTGGCCCATCTACGAAACTCAGAAGCAAATTCCTCCGCCGGACGATCTCCCTGCTGTAACTTACGTAATTTGGTCTCAGCAAGAGAGACCCGATCTGGATCATCATATACCAATCCCAGAGCAGTAAAAAATTGATCTACAGACTGTAGAGCCGGGGATCCCGGAGGAAGGGAAAATGCCCAGGATTGGGGGTCCCCTTGAAGAAGTGAGATAACAATTCCCACTCTCTGCTCATCACTCCCTGATGATCGCGTCCGAAGCCGAAAATACAATTTACATGCCTCCCGGAAGGTAAAAAATTTGTCTCGCCCACCAGTGAACCTATCTGGAAGAGCTACTTTAGGTTCAACTCTGGTTTGCTCCAGGGGAGACAAAACTTTGGACTTAATGTTCGTCAGCTCCATGGATAATCCCTGCAACTGCAGAGCCAGCTGGGCTACTGGATCCATGGTAACTAGAGATAATTTTTTATGGCCAGTGAAAATGTCACGCTGTCTAATGATTTGAATACAATGTCAGTAAACTATTTATACAGGAACCACACTCTATACAACATATAGTTTAGCAACATCAGAATGTAAGTATAAAATAGATTTACCTGACACAAACTCTGCAGAACTTAGGGTTAATCTTGAGGACTAGATGTGCAGAAACGATATAGTTGAACTCAGGGTTAATCTTGAGGACTTGATGAGCTGAACTGGAAAGAGGAGGACCGGGGTCTAACCTGACCCTGCACTGGGGTCCTAACTAATCCCTTACCTTGGAGGTACTGATAATGGTTCAGAGGTCCAAGTCTCCAGCCTAACCCTGTCTCCTGTCAGACCCTAAACCCTGTAATCAGTCCTAAGAAGGATCCTGATTACCACCAAAGGGATATGGGCTGATCTCAGCTAAATACACAAATTAGACATATAAGACAGACAGGATAGCACTCACTTGCATACACACTCAAACACCGAAGGAACATAAATGGTCTGGGAAATAAACTATAAGCAAGTTGAGCTTAAAACAGCTAAGGAGCTCTCAACAGATTCATTCCTATCTGTGGTCTGAATGAAGGATTTCACTGGCAACTCCCAAAGCAGACAACCAGGAATTTAAAGGAAACCAATCAACAAATAATCAATTGCAGCCGGGAGAAACTGCACCCAGTCCCAGCACCGAGCACAGACAGAATTAACTCCCTAGCTGCCAAACACAAAGAAACAGCAACTCAACTGTGAGAAGTCAACATGTGCAACCGCGACGATCTTCGTGGTAATGCACACATGACACCCAGGGCAGAAACCTGCACTTTAAGGGTACTGGTGGAAAGACCCATATTTAAGCCCTTTTGTAGAAACTCTAGGATTTGAGCTATTGGAACTGATTCCCTAGCTACAATTTTTGAGTCCTGTAAAAATTTCTTCCAGGTCCTGGCATAAATCTTTGTTGTAACTTCCTTCCTACTCTTAAGGAGGGTATTATCAAACCAGGAGAAAACCCCTTATCTAACAATAGCGACCGTTCAAATTCCACGCCGTCAGATGCAGGCCAGCCACCTGAGGATGGTACACTGGACCCTGGGAAAGGAGATCCGGAACTTCCGGTAGGATCCATGGGTTGGCTACTGACATGGTCCTGAGGCTCGAGAACCACGCCCTCTTGGGCCAAAAGGGTGCTACCAAAATCACTTTCGCTTTGTCCTTTCTGATCTTCCTGACTACCAGAGGAATCATAGGCAAGGGGGGAAAGGCATAAGCCAGAGAAAAATCCCATTGTATTAGAAAGGCATCTACCGCCAGCGGACTTTCTCTGGGGTTTAGGGAACAGAACTGTTTTACCTTCCGGTTCCTTCTGGTGGTGAAGAGGTCTACGTCTGGTTGCCCCCATTTGTGTACAATCAGGTCGAAGATGACACTTTTTAGTGACCACTCCCCCTGTCTTAGAAGGTGGCGGCTTAAAAAATCTGTGGTGGTGTTTTCCTCTCCTTTTATATGTAATGCTGATAGATAGACTTCAGCTTGTAAAGTCCTAGCATGAAACCGTGCCCATTGCACCGCAGGGATGCAGGAAGAAAGAGAGCCCAACAAGGACATGGCTTTCCTGAGGGACATGGTGGGGTTATTGGAAGCATTTAGGATCTGATAGCGCAGGCGTATTAGTTTGTCGGGTGGAAGCCGGCATTCTTGTTTTTTGGGAATCTAAGGTTAGGCCCAAAAACTGTTGTACTCTGATGGGCCGCAACCAAGATTTCGAGACATTTAGCAGCCACCCCAACTGTTCTAGGACAGATATTGTTTTACTTAACTGTTCCCGACAATGGTTCGCTGTTCTACTTATTATCAGGAAATCATCGAGGTAGGGAATTATCAGGATTTGAAATTCTCGCAGGTGGGCCATCACTTCTGCTACAACCTTTGTGAATACCCGAGGGGCAACTGCAAGACCAAACGGAAGGGCTTTATATTGAAAATGTTGCAGCGAACCTTTCTGCCAAACTGCAACTCTAAGAAAGCGCTGATGGGTTACATGGATAGGGACATGGTAATAGGCGTCTTTCAAGTCCAATACCACCACGAAACAGTTTTCAAACAATAATTTTATTGTGGAATTGATGGTCTCCATCTTAAACGGTCGTATTACCAGGAATTTGTTCAAGGCTTTTAAATTAATTATCATCCTGAAGGAGCAGTCTGGCTTCCGGACTAAAAATAGAGGGGAGTAGAAGCCTCTACCCCTTTCCATTGCCGGTACCTGCACCAGGACCCCTCGAGAATTTCTGCCTCCAGTACCGCCTGTTCTGATGAAGAAGACCGGGTGGGAGTGATCTTAAAGGTATCTCGGGTAGCTCAGAAAACTCAAACCGGAGTCCTGAAGCCACTAGGCCCAAAATCCATCTACTGTTGGATATTCGGGACCAGGACGGGTAGAAGGCTGACAATCTACCTCCCACCGGAGCCGCTAGTCATTTGGAAGTCTTCTTGGAATCTCGAGACGGGCCCCTGAACATGTATCCCGTACTGTTGTGAATGGGTTTGAGATGAGTTCTGAGCAGAGGCTCCCTCTGGTGGTTACAAGCGGTGCTAGTGAGGATTGTGAGGACTGGGAATCAGGTGTTACTGACTGGTCTTATATAAGGGAGTCATTTTCCCATCAGGGTTGCCGGTGATCAATTGTTCTGGTCTGAATCCTTCATTCCAGTTTCCCTTGTAGCCTGCTGTGTCGTGTCTGCATCTCCTGCTTACAGATAAGACTTTTGTTTCTTTTGTGTTTTTGCTGTGTTTTTGCATTTTGTCCTGCACTTCTTTGGGGGCCTTCAGGGTCCCCTCCGGGGGCTTCTGCCCTCTCAGTTTGGTTCAGCCACTGAGTTTTGTTCTTTTGCTTTTTCCAGTTTTTTCAGTGGCTGCTGTTTTGATTTTGTTACACCAGAGAACTAATTTAGGTGGTAGAGGTCGTGTGATCTCAGGTGATTTTGAAATTAGTAGAGTTGGTGCTTTTCAGGGTTTTCTGGGATTGCAGTAAGTACCCTTCCTATCCTTTTCTATTTAGATAGTTTGGGCCCCAGCGTTTGCTCATACTATTTTCTTTCTGTGTCAGTATTTCCTCTTGTCTAACCGCCATTACATGTTTGGGGGCTTTCTGTTATCTTTGGGGTTCTGCTCCGGGGCAGATAGCTTTCCTATTTCTATCTTTAGGTGTAGTTAGTTTCTCAGGCTGTGACGAGGCGTCTAGGACCAACGTAGGAACGCTCCACGGCTGCCTCTAGTTGTGGTGGTTAGTCAGGGTACTGCAATCTCATAGATTCCAACTGCTCTGGTGTATTGCCTTTTTTACCTGCACTCCTCAGCTACCGAAACATAACAGTATCACCGGCCAAAAAATTGAAAATTGTATGGTACTCACAGAAGGGAAAAAAAAAAAATATTGTGAAAGAAAAAAGGTTGTCAGAGTTGTCAGAGATATTTTTCTGTTTGTTGCATTTTTATTTTTTTTTTCCCTCTGTATCTCTGGGTGCTGGGGAGGATCTTTTCTCCCAATGGAGTTTGCACAGTTGTCTGGCCGTGTGGATCAGCTTGCCACTGAGGTTCAGAGTATTGCTGCATATCTTGCTAGGTTGCCTGTTGTGGAACCTAGGATCCCCATGCCAGATTTGTTTTTAGGGGATCGAGCTAAGTTTCAGAATTTCAAAAATAATTGTAAATTGTTTTTTGCCTTAAAATCTAAGTCCTCAGGAAACGCAGCGCAGCAGGTTCAAATTATCATCTCTCTCCTGCGCGGCGATCCTCAGGATTGGGCTTTTTCCCTGATACCTGGGGATCCTGTTTTGAGTGATGTTGATGCGTTTTTTCAGGCTTTGGGGTTATTGTACGATGAGCCTAATGTCACTGATCAAGCTGAAAAAACCTTGTTGGCATTAAATCAGGGGCTTGATGACGCTGAGTTATACTGTCAGAGATTCCGTAGGTGGGCAGTCCTGACCAAATGGAATGACGACGCTTTGGCGGCCCTTTTCCGGAAGGGTCTGTCAGATAATGTAAAGGATGTTATGGTGGGATTCCCTGTCCCCTCTGGTCTCAATGATTCTATGTCATTAGCGATTCAAATTGACAGACGTTTGCGTGAGCGGAGAAGTATGCGTGGAATGGTGTTGCCTTGTGAACCAGCTTCTGAACCCATGCAGTGTGATAGAGTGGTGTCTGGGGCACAGCGTCATGAGTTTCGAAAGCGCAATGGGTTATGTTTCTACTGTGGTGATGCCTCTCATGCTATTTCAGTCTGCCCTAAGCGGGGAAGACGTTTTGCACGCTCAGTTGTCTTGGGTAGTGTTCAGACTAAGTTTTTATTAACTGTCACTCTGATATGCTCTCTGTCCTCATTTTCTGCTCAGGCTTTCGTTGATTCTGGAGCAGCTATTAACCTGATGGATTATGATTTTGCTAAACGTTGTGGGTTTCCCTTGATACCCCTACAGAAGTCTATTCCCCTACTGGGGATCGATTCTACCCCTTTGGCTGAGAATAAACCCCAGTTTTCTACTCAGGTGATAATGAGGGTTGAACCTGATCACCAGGAGTGCTGCAAATTTTTGGTTCTGTATAATCTGCATGACATTATCGTGCTGGGTTTCCCTTGGTTGCAGTCTCATAATCCTGTTTTGGATTGGAAATCTGTGTCTGTAACCAGTTGGGGCTGCCAATGTGTTAATACCAACACTCCTGTTTTTTCTGCCTCCCCCCAGGCTCAGGATGTTCCTGACTTTTTGTTTGATTTTTCTGATGTGTTTAGCGAAAGTAAATCTGCATCCTTGCCTCCCCATAGGAGCTATGACTGCGCTATTGAATTAGTGCCGGGTAGTAAATTCCCTAAAGGTCGCCTTTTTAACTTGTCTGTACCTGAACATGACGCTATGCGGTCTTATATCAAGGAATCATTGGAGAAGGGTCATATCAGACCATCCTCTTCACCCTTAGGTGCCGGTTTTTTCTTTGTGGCCAAAAAAGATGGTTCATTAAGGCCGTGTATTGATTATCGTCTCTTGAACAATATTACTGTGAAATATCAATACCCGTTACCCTTGATTTCTGACCTGTTTTCCAGGGTGAAAAACGCTACTTGGTTTACCAAGCTTGACCTCAGGGGGGCGTATAACCTTATTCGCATTAAGCACGGGGATGAATGGAAGATGGCATTCAATACCCCTGAAGGGCATTTTGAGTACCTAGTGATGCCCTTTGGGCTCACTAATGCTCCTTCCGTCTTCCAGTCCTTCATGAATGACATTTTCAGGGATTTTGTGGACAAATTTCTGATTGTTTATTTGGATGATATCTTGATTTTTTCTAATGACTGGGACTCTCATGTGAAACATGTTCGAACTGTATTCCAGATTTTGAGAGAGAATGCTCTGTATGTGAAGGGATCAAAGTGTCTTTTTGGCGTACAGAGGATCTCATTTCTGGGATTCATTTTGTCCCCATCTGTTATTGAAATGGACCCGGTCAAGGTTCAGGCCATCTGTGATTGGGTCCAACCTACTTCATTAAAGGCTCTTCAGAGATTTTTGGGTTTTGCCAATTTTTATCGTAAATTTATTGGTAATTTCTCGGTTATTGTTAAACCATTAACTGATTTGACCAGAAAGGGTTCTGATGTGGTGAATTGGCCTCCTGAGGCAGTCTCTGCATTTCAGGAACTTAAGCAGAGATTCACTTCTGCTCCTGTTCTACGGCAGCCTGATGTTTCTCTGCCATTTCAGGTGGAGGTTGATGCCTCTGAAATTGGGGCAGGTGCCGTTTTGTCCCAAAAAGATCCAGAGACCTCTAAAAGTAACCCTTGTGCCTTTTTCTCTCGAAAATTTTCTCCTACTGAACGTAATTATGACGTAGGTAATCGGGAGTTATTGGCCATGAAGTGGGCTTTTGAAGAGTGGAGACATTGGCTGGAGGGAGCCAAACATCAGGTGGTGGTCCTTACGGACCATAAGAATCTGGTCTATCTGG
>JARQOD010001974.1:0-86689 GCA_033576555.1 Oophaga sylvatica | reverse complement strand
TGTGAAAGATCATAACTCCTTTCTGGACAGTCCTATGGCGGCGGTTATGGCACCATCGGATACAGATGTGCCCTGCTATTCGTTAAGACCAAACACAGCTTTGCTATTTGGTTTTCTACTTGCTGTTCTATTTAACATCATATTTCTGGATGCTAGAATGGGTCGAAACCCAGCCAGGCGTTCGCTATGTTCTGGGGTCTTGGAAATATACACGATGTACGGCTAGGACGTATAGTATCTTAATAATGTCTTATAGAATCATAGCTGCCTCAAGAAAGCAGTCTAAAACACATGGTATTCACATGGCAGCAAGCCTTTTGTCTGCTCTGAGCTGAGGCAAGGTGTGAGATCTGTCACTCATAGTCCTTTGAGGTTTGACCACCCTGCTGATCTAGCTGCACACTGAAGTGTTTTTTTATAATCCCATGCTAGATAGGATACAAACGATTAGCATGAAATTAAATCTCCAATATTCTTCACAATACAATTTTCTGATCTATCTTGTTCTGCCATTTCAATTTGTGCACTGATCAATAAGCCCCGACAAAGGGCAGGGTCACCACCATAGCATGGAGTCGCAGACAGATGGGGTCCCAAGTCAGGCACATAGCTGGCAGGGTGTTGGGTCACAGCCGAGGTGGTTATAGCTTGAGTAAATGAAAACTGTCCACAAATAGGAGAGCATTTTGATCTGCTGCTCCTTCTGGCGGGAGACCTCCAGGTACAGGTATAAGAGAGGGGCCACCTGGGAGCCAGTGAATTCCATGGCCTGTGCAAACTGTAACAGGCTGGGTGGTGAAACTACTGTGCCGAGGCCCAAGGAAAGCCTGGAGGGGCGTAACTAGGTGCCTCACGAAATCCGACTCAGAAACACGCACCACGATCTGAGTAGATTCAAAGGAGGTACAACCAGGTGCTACAACAGAACTGATGGCATCTGACCTCCA
This sequence comes from Oophaga sylvatica, assembly GCA_033576555.1. Classification (NCBI taxonomy): domain Eukaryota; kingdom Metazoa; phylum Chordata; class Amphibia; order Anura; family Dendrobatidae; genus Oophaga; species Oophaga sylvatica. The sequence continues at coordinate 85,742 of JARQOD010001974.1, read as the reverse complement.
CGGGTCAGGTAGCAAGGAAGAAATAGTAGAAGCAGGCAGGTACTGTAGAAAACATGGAACCATGGATGCAGACTGGAGAGGCAGAAGTACAAATGAGTGGCAGGTGCGGACAGGACCAGCTGATGAAGAGATGAGTCCTGGCAGGTGCAGACTGGACCGTCTGATGTAGAGATGATCATTGGCAGCTAATTGCAGGACCGGTTGATGTACAGAAGGCCAATGGCAGGTGCAGACTGGATGGCTGATGTACAGACAGGCTGGCACAGCTAATAAAGAGGCAGGCATGACTGATAGACAGGCTGTAAACAGGAATATGAGCACTGGGACCTGAGAACTAATAAGAGTGTTAGGAACAAACCTACTACATTGCACAGGCACTTCCCTTCAGGTGGAGGTGCCTTAAATAATAAGTGTCTCTCAGCCATTGGCTGGGAACACTTTAGGATGACGTGCGCTGTCCCTTTAAGAGGACTTGCCTGTGTGCCCTAAGCACAAGCATGGGATGGAGGACGAAAGTATGAATGGAGGACGCTTCGATGAGTAAGTTGGCATCGCTGCCTTCTGCTCCTCTTTCCCGACAGAGATGCTTACCCAACAGCTTACACATAGCCTCTTCCCATCTTGCCTGCCATTTCAGTGTCCCCACTAATTCAGGGCTACATTTTTGGACAGTTGGAGTTGCTCCCTTGTCCCCTTAACTGTCTCTGTTCTGGCTTCAGGATTTTCCAGATGTATACCAGAATCACAGCAAGTATCAGTATCAGTCTTTTGATGAGTAATTTGAAATTGATTCTGCTCCTGAATCCACATGAAACACTGTGTCAAATACTATTTGAATATGTTTCCAAATGAATTGAAATAGATAGCTCCAATAGTGCATACAATGCTGTTTCTTTAACATTGTCTAGTAAAACTAACAGAAAGCTTAGTCAAAAGGTATTTCAAGCATTTGTATGTGGATTTTCAGAAAAATTCTATTCTAAATCCTTTTAAAAAGAACTTGTGTGAATAGGCCCTTAGAAAGAGGTCATACGTACACATGGACTTCAGCAATAGATCATGTGTTTTGTACTTACTTTGTCATGATTCAGATCTCCATAAACTACAGTGGATTGAGCACAGACATGGAAGGCCACCTGTAATTCACATACTACTTTTTGGAGTGCCAAACAGAGACCCCATTCTTCTGCTCTATGAGGTATCCAGAGATGACTACACTGGGCACCATTAGTACTTGCCAGTTCCAGCTTCTCAGCTGCTGCCACTCTTCTTCTGTGTGTGCTGCCCACATATTGTTAATCTGTCAGACAAGCATTATTCTGTCCATTTGACTTGGGGCTGAACAGAATGGCATCGCGGGCCACATGTGTCTACTGGGCCGCAGATTGTGCACCTCTGATCTATTATTAAGAGGTTAAAGAATCCCACTAAAATAAAACCATACTGTGACTATTAACACCCAAGTAGCAATAACAAATTGATCACATCAGTAGAAAATGACAAATTTGGTACATAGCCCACGCTAACAAAGACCACGATTAGGGAGGAAAAGAGGGGCAACAATGAACTGCCTGCATTCAGAAGCGGACACAAGCCCATCCAAAATGCATGTATTTATTCATTCAATTTACCCTACTCAAGGATGTGCAGCCACATTGTCACGTTTGGTTTATCTTCATAGGGTGCGTTTATATTAGTCGATCTGCTGCGTTAACCAACCACAGATCACTACATATTTGTCTATCGGCGATCATATAATTGACTGTTTACGCAAGTAGGCCACATTAAATATGCGCGCTGAACAATCAGTAATAGCTTGACTGCAACTGACTCCTGTTGACTTCTATCTTTGTGGAGATAATCAACTTTCAGCAATTAATCTACAATACAAATGTATCCTGTTCTCTGTTGCCTCATATCTCTTTCTTTCAAAGTGGAGTTATTTCTTACCATTTACTTAGTAATCATGAGGTCGCATCTGACTTCAAATTAATTACTTTGATTCCAGTTGTTGATACAATCTCAGTCCACTCCAAAGCTGTGTAGAATATATTAAGAGTTGAATTAAAACCACAGTGAGCAGCTCTGCTGTCTACGATCGTCCTTATAGTGTCCTTGGATTCAGGTTAAGTTCTGTTATAGACCCCATGCACATTAGATAAATGTCGATCATCTAATGTTTATGGAGGCTTCCCAACTCTCTCCCGACAAATAACGTCAAGATAAAGAAGGATCTGGTCCTTGGATTTCAAAGGTTGATTCTTTAGGTCAGAGCAGACATGGATTGCTACCATAGGCTGCGTCTCTCTCATAATCACACAGACAGGTGCACAGCATAGCCAAGGGATCCCTTGTATGGAGGAGTGGCGAAATAGCTATCAGTTAAACTATTGTTCAGCCAGTAGCTATATAGTATGAATGGCCAGCTTTAATAATCTGTGTCACGTACACACTTATCAGCACGTGACATGGATGCGACTCCAAGGAGTTAATCCATCTCCACTTACTCAAGCTTGCACTCACCTTCCACTCAGGCAACAAACCGAGTATAAATCACACCTCAACACCATGCGATAAACAAACAGGGTGATGAGCTCCCAAAATACACAATTCCATCCAACAGTCAAAAGACCAAACACTCTCTGAAAGGCTATGGATTCTTTAGAGCATACAAGGACCAAATTTCTTAAAATTTTTTGGCTTTAGTATAAAAAGTTCAGTGCTTATGTTACGCCCAAAGATGACGCACGTGGTTCGTAGACCAATTGTCTCACAGACCCGGCCTCCCTTGAAAGGGCATAACTTAGCAGCTACCTTGGGGTTCACTGGAGCCTCTATTGTGTGGCAGGTAGCAGCTGTTAGGTGCCACTCCAGGTCGGCATCCGGCAGTAGCAGCTGACCCTAAGAGTCTAAGCTGTTAATCCAGACTTCTAGACATGACAGGACAGCCACTTCGGACAGATTCCGATTGTTCAGACAGGACAGCCACTTAGGACAGGTTCTGACTGTTCAGACAGGATGACCACTTGGGACAGGTTCAGACTGGGCAGACAGGATGTCCACTTGGGACAGGTTCAGAATGTGCAGACAGGATGACCACTTGGGACAGGTTGAGGCACACAGGTCTCGGGTTACAGTTCATGTACAGTTCATGATGTGGCCAAGGGGTACAGATACTGCGGATGTGGTTTCAGGAATACGGACACCGTTGAAGTGGTCAGAGGAACAAGGACAACCTATGCTAGACTAATGGGACACAGGATACGGGAATATTTATAACAGACTATGGACAGGGACCTGGCAACATACAGTTACACATACCAAAACACCTAACTGTAAATATAGGGGCTGCTCAGGCCTATCCTTTATACAAGATGTCTCCCAGATATTGGCTAGGAGACACCTTGCAGGGGATTACTTTAACAAAATGCCTCCCAGTTGTCAGCTGGGGGCATTTTGCCATGTGCGCGTGCTGTCCCCTTAAGAGTAAGGGAGCGCTTGCACGCGCTTACTAGGCAAGCCACTGAGAACTGCAGCGTGCACTCATGTCATGAAGCAGGAGCATGCCGGGGCCAGGGCTGTGAGTAAGCCGGCATCCCTGAATGGAGGGAGAAGGGAACACCATGCTGAGGCGCTGGCAGTAGCGCTACAGCTTTTAAGAAAAATGAGTAAAAGATCAAATAAGCAACATATATTGATAATATGCAAAATAAATATAAACTAGCAAGCGAAAATAAAAGCAAATACATCTGTTTCTGTGTTAGGGTCTAAAACTGGACAATGAGTTAATAAGGAGACAAGTAAAATGAATAATAGTTTATTTTCTTGCACCCCCATTCAATACAGAGAAAGGGAATGTTCTGTTTGGATAACATATGTCCATCTGCACAAGCTTTTACCAACCAGACCAAAATATTAAAACTTACAAAAATATTGGTTTAACCCTTTAGTGACTAATGACGGACTTAGCGCGCCATAAGCGGGTGTCAGTTCCTGCATCATGACGTGGTATGTCCAACATAGATTAAAACTGTTAAAAATACACAGTGACAGCTCCGTGCTGATAGCGATCATTGACTGCTGATCGGCACAGCCAGAGATGCAGGGACCCATTTCATAGCTGTAATTGGGTGAGGACAAATTGCAGCATCTCGAGGGGCAATTCGCACAACGAGCCGTCGAGGTCGGACATCCCCAAGAAGAGGCGGACCGCCTTCAGACCTAAAGTGTGGTTAATACAGGTGTACAGGGATTCGACATCGCCAGTGACAAAGATGGTATGATAATCCAAAAGGACGCCATCAACCCGTGTGTCTTTAATATAGGATGGTAGCAATTCGACCAACGGTTTCAGATAGTAATCCAAAAATTTACATACAGGGTCACAAAGTCCCTCAATACCAGACACGATCGGACGTTTCGGGGGGTCGAGGGCGTCCTTGTGGATCTTGAGCAGGAGGTAGAAAGTGGTTTTTTTTTTGGGTTCTGACCATTAACCCTTCGAATACGGCCTTAGTGATGATATTATCATCAACAGCACGAATCAAGATACGTTGTAGTGTCAGTGAGAAGGAGGATGTAGGATTGTATGATAATTTTTCGTACGTATAGGGGTCCCTCAATTGTCGGAAAACCTCCCGCTCATACATAGTAATAGGCCAGACCACAACATTCCCCCCCTTGTCTGCCGGTTTAAAAATGACCCCCGGAATAGATTGTACTTCCGAGATGGCACGCCGCTGTCTTGCAGTCAAATTATCAAATTTCCGCCTGGAGGAAAGTTTTTTAAAATCTTCCAAAACTAGTTTAGTAAAAATGTCTACAGCCGGACTTAGAGGCAAGGGGGGGAACCTGGTGGATCTAGGCAGAATATTAGGGGGAAACTTGCCCCGAGATGGTAGAGATTGTTACTCGAGGAGGTCCTCCAACTTACGAAGCGCCTCCCTCTCACTGTCACTCATAGGTTCATTAGACAAATTTTTGTGGTGTAGCTTTAGTAAAAAAAAATTTCTTGAAAAAAGATGAAGATCCTTCAATGCTGAAAAATAGTTGAAGGAATTAGTAGGGGAAAAGGTCAGACCCCGACTTAATACATCCAGCTGTACATCAGTGAGAACACAAGAGGAGAGATTAATCACCTGGGGAGTGTTCTGGGAACCATGCGAGGTGGTAGGCCTTGTCGTATTCTTATTCTTGGCAGATTGCCGAGTAATAACACATCTGGGGAGTGAGTCAGAGGTAACATTTGTACCCGAAAAGGATAATTGAGATGACAAGTCATCCTCAAATGAGATATTAGATTTTGTAGACGCAGATCTTGATCTCGATATAGTGTCTGTGGGGTTGCGCCAACGATAAACTCTAGAGGCCATCTTGTCCTGTGTAACTCTTTTAAACTTTTTTGTTTTCATGGCCTGAATGTTCTGGGCCCATTTTTGAAGTTCAATATCGACTTCGTCGTTAAACTTCTTGAGAGAGTCACCTGTTAGGCCTTTTTGAAGGTCAATCTGTAAGACCTCAATTTCCCTCTCAAGACCATCCATCGTTTTTTGATTGTGATTGCGATTTTAACAGTTCAAGAAAGCCCCTAGAGCAGGTGTTAGTCAGATCTTCCCATTTATCCTTAAAATCATCATCTTGAATGGGGAAGGATGTGAATACCTGCATGCGCAGCCACCTAGGAATAAGATTTTTTTTTGTACATATTTGTCAAGAAACTCATAATTCCACCAGATATGTGTACGTTTTTTTAATAAATCTTTGAACTTGAGCATTGTCTCCTGTAAGTTTCCACCGCATCCATCACTACCCCCATCAGCGTCATCCTGAATGGCATCATTAAGTTGCACACGCCATGTGTGATCTCGTGCACGAAAATCCATAGTAGGGCAAAAACACTCTGTAGGAGGCACAGAAGAAACAATGAGTAGCAAAAGGACGCCCAACACTAATGAGAAACAGAAAGGCGGAAATCCTAACACGTAAGCCGCCATAATCATCACATATTCCACTCTATATTACATGGTAAATGAGGAGAAAAACGGAGTTTTGAATTCACTTAGTATCAAAAGTAACAAATTTATTGGTAGATACAAATACAGTAAAATAGGCTAAATAGCCATATCATGGGAACCCCACATCACATCAGGGATGACAAAATCAATGATCGTTCATAGTACATCCAGATCACAGGTGGAGGTAAGCAGTCACAACCATATAGTAAACATATAAACCCAATAGGCATAGGGAAATAGTGGAGGAAGCTTACTAATAGATATGCACAGCCTCAGATGGCCTGGCGGTGTCACAGCGCATGCGCCGATATCGCCGCGCCTATTGGCTCAATTGCATCATGTGACCGCACACGTGACCTTCCCTCCTGGACACAAAAGGTCCTTCAGACTCTCACCTCTCATCCCCTTGAGAAAGCGCCCTGTGTGAGCGTGAAACGAGCGTCAGGGTTCACCCTCCCATCTGGGGCTGTGCATATCTATTGGTAAGCTTCCTCGATTATTTCCCTATGCCTATTGGGTTTATATGTTTACTATATGGTTGTGACTGCTTACCTCCACCTGTGATCTGGATGTACTATGAACGATCATTGATTTTGTCATCCCTGATGTGATGTGGGGTTCCCATGATATGGCTATTTAGCCTATTTTACTGTATTTGTATCTACCAATAAATTTGTTACTTTTGATACTAAGTGAATTCAAAACTCAGTTTTTCTCCTCATTTACCAGATTCAAAATATTGTAGTATTAAAAAAGATTAAAAGTGCAAATTTACATCTGCACCAACAATGCATCAAATATGTGTGAAAAAGTTTACAAGAAATAGAGCAAACACGCAATTACACAGGTCTGCAAGGGAAAATTTGTTTGAAAAGTAATATTTGATTTTCATATATATCACTTGTTATATACAGTGCCTTGCGAAAGTATTCAGCTCCCTGGAACTTTTCAAACTTTTCCCACATATCATGCTTCAAACATAAAGATCTGGATGTACTATGATCTGGATGTTAGAGTTGAGCAAAACAGGTCGGTCAGATTCAAAAGTCGCTGACTTTAGCCAAAGTCGAGTTTCGTCAACCGAAACACGACCATAGCGTGAGGTCAGCCATGAGGTCGTCGAAACGATCGCCAAAATCGGATTTCCCAGAATGCTTTCAGGCGCCTTTTTTCAGCCAATGAGCAAGGATGTACACTGTGGGCAACGAGATGATATGGGCAGCGTCCACCACCATCGTAGAGAAGGGCATTGCAGTGATTGGCTTGCTTTGGGGGCGTCATAGTGTCTATAAAAGCCCTGAGTGCCTACCTCCATTTTACTTCTGCCGATATTAACAGTACTAGGGAGAGGTTGTGAGCTGTTTATCAGTAGGGAGAGAGTTAGGGCTGTAAAGAGAAGTTCTTATGTGCTCGTGCTGATAGCAATTGTGCTGTACAGTTAGTGTGCAGTGACAGGGGAGGATTTTCTTATGTGCAGCAGTGCTGGTTCTTAAGCTGCCTGCCAGTGACAGGGGAGGATTTTATAGTGTGCAGCAAGAAATTATTAGGCTGCCTGATAGCTGTATTGCTGTGTGTGCACTGCTGTGCAGACTGCTTTTTACACAGCACTAATACTTTTATTCTATTTTTCTGCACAGTTACTGAGCGTTCATTTTTTCCCACACCGTATAGTGCTGTACGCTCCTCACACACTACAGTGTACCGGCTGGTATCACGGACAAATACATGCCGACTATCTGTGTGTGACACCGGAAATATGTACGGAGTTTTAAATTTTCCCCTACACTATATACACCTGGTATCTTCTGATACAGTACCTTTTTTCTGCTTTTTGTATTCTGGTCAAATCCATACTGAGTGAGCGTCTGTGTCTGACTCAGGAAATATGTACGGAGATTGAAATTTTCACTTCACCATATACAGCTGTACGCTTCTCATACAGTACCATATATCTGTTGGTATTTTTGGTACATTTTCCCAAACATGAGGAAGTATGGTGGAAGAGGCCACGGACGTGGGCGGGGGGGGTCAGCTGGTACTGATGGTGGTGGTGGTGCATCTGCTGGTAGTGCCAAAAGCACAATAGCACCTAAGGCAGGAGTTGTTGAGCCTGTGTCATCGTCTGACTCCAGAAGGCCTGGAAGGCTCCTTTTTCTGGGAGTAGGTAAACCGCTTTTAAAGCCGTAGCATCAGGAACAAGTTTTGGCTTACATTGCCAAAACAGCCCCAGCTCTTTTGCCTCCTCTTCTGAAGTTTCAAAAAATGCAGGCTCCTGGTCAGGAACAACACCTTTCCTTGTGTCCTTCACCCCCACCAAAAGTGAAAGATGCGGCAGGCCACACTTCAGATTACTCCCTGGAGTTCTTTTCACATACCATGCCTCGGTTATCAAGTGAAATCCTGAATTCCCCAGTAAAGATGAATCTGACATGGGGTGCACTGATGCACAGCCACTGCTATATGATTCTGCTGTTACATTCACCCAGAGCACTGCATTGCCCTCGCATTCTAAAGAGCCAGATTCTGACTCTGATGAAACTCAGGTGCCCTTTCCCGCATACTATACCACCTTACACGGTGACACAGAGGAAGGTGCAGATGAAATTGAAGAGGAGGTGATGGCTGACCCAGTTGTTGACCCGGATTGGCATCCATTGGGGAGAAGAGGGTGCCGCTGGCAATAGCTCAGAAGAGGAGGAGGAGCCGCAGCAGGCATCGACATCGCAGCTGCGGTTATCTGGCAGGCCCGTAACAGTCCAAAAACGTGTTAAAAAAACAAAAAGAGTTGCAGGACAGCTTGGCCAGACGGTCAAATTAGCACAGCGTGCATGCCCTGTAAATTTTTCCCATAGTAGGAAGAGTGCAGTGTTTCAATTTCTTGACCAAAATCCTATTGATGAGGCAAAGGTTATCTGTAAGAAGTGCGGAAGGACCTTTAGCCGAGGGAAAAATCTCGGACATTTGAATACCAGTTGCATGCTTAGACATGTAAACACCATGTACTTGCAAGCGTGGACGGACTACAAAACCTCACTGGCTTTGAACGTCTACATTGCCAAACTGATCTCATTAGAGATGATGCCCTTCCATTTGGTTCAAAGTGCAGCGTTCCAAGAGCTCATGGCCTACACTGTCCCACACTATGACCTACCCAGTTGGCACTTCTTTTCTAGAAAAGCCATCCCTGCCCTCCACCTGCATGTGAAAGACCGCATTGTCCATGCACTCAAACAATCAGTGAGTGGAAAGGTGCACCTCACAACAGATGCATGGGCCAGTAGGCAAGGCCAGGGCCGTTACGTGTCCATCACTGCGCACTGGGTGAATGTGGTGGATGCAGGGTCCACAGGGGACAGCGGCGGTGGGACAGTGCTGCCTAGCCCACGATATAGGCAACAGTTGGCTGTAGGCGTTCGACCCTCCTCCTCCTCCAGAAGCGAAAGCTCGTCGACAGAGCGCAGTCGCACGAGCACTCCATCCTCAGCTGCCAGTGTCCCACTATCGAACAGCTAGTGGTAAGCATCAGCAGGATGTTTTAAAGATGATGTCTTTGGGCAACAACAGACACACCGCGGAGGTACTGGCCGACTACTTGCAGCGAGAAACTGAGTCATGGCTGGGCAATTAACTCGGAGTTACCAGCCCTGCTCCATAAGTGTGCAGCTCATAAATTCGAGACAGCTGCTCAAGGTCACGCTCACATCCGTCACTTGCCCGTAGACTCCAGTCGTATGCAGAGGCTGCAGCAATCGCTCCACCTCCCCAAGCACCGCCTAATCATAGACGTTGCAACAAGGTGTAACTCCACCATGCACATGGTTGAGAACAGAGGCAGGCTGTAATGCATTTGTGGGAGGATACACGGGCAGGCAGTTTGAGGGCAGACATGGAGTTGTCGGGTGTGCAGTGGTCAAAGCTGAAAGACCTCTGTAAAGTCCTTCAGTGTTTTGAGGAATGCACACGGCTGGTAAGCGCAGACGACACCATCATAAGCATTAGCATCCCACTTATGCGTCTGCTCATGCAAACTTTGACGCACATTAAGGATCAGCGGAGGAGGAGGAGGGAAGCCTTGATGACAGTCAGGCATTGTCTGTTCAGGGAACTGTCCTGGATGAGGTGGAGGAAGAAGAGGAAGAGGAGGAGGAGGAGGAGGACTATTTTGGGGAGAAGGATGCTTCTCAGGGGACAAGAGAATATGTTGGCTTGCCAAGGTCAGGTACAGGGTTTGTGCGTGACTGGAGGGATGTGGATTTGGCAGAAAGTGCTCCTCCACCCACCACTGGCAGTGCATCATTGACACCTGGAACATTGGCCCACATGTGTGATTATGTCTTGCGGATCCTAAAAAGGGACCCCCGCATTGCCAAAATTATGAAGGCTGACGACTACTGGTTGGCCAGCATCCTCGATCCACGCTATAAAGGCAAATTACAGAACATCATGCCACAGGAGAACCTAGAGCTAATATTGGCGAACAAACAAGCAACTCTGGTAAACCATTTGTTAGAGGCATTCCCAGCACACAGCAGCGGTGCAGGTTCTACCACGAGCCGTACTAGGCAACATGGAAGAGGTGTTCGTGGTGCACACAGCTGAAGTGGCGTTGGAGACAGGGGTTTCATGACCATGTTGTGGACTGATTTCTCGAGTACCGCTCACACGACTATTAATACTAAATCAATTGCAACAGACAGGAGACAGCAGTTGTCAACTATGGTTCAAAATTACCTCTCCTCCCCTATCGATGTTCTCCCTCACAGTTCATTCCCCTTTGACTACTGGGCCTGTAAACTGGCACAATATGCCTTACAGGAGCTCGCTTGCCCTGCTGGTAGTGTGCTATCAGAAAGAGTCTTCAGTGCTGCTGGATTAATCCTGACAGAAAGAAGGACTCGGCTGTCGACCCAAAATGTTGGTGATCTCACCTTCATTAAAATGAACCATGCCTGGGTTTCAAAGGATTTTGTAGCACCTTCCCCTGATGGCACATAGGTTGCCAACAAAATGGCTCGCTTTGTCCTCCCCTTCCTCCGACTTCTCTAATTCCTCCATTTGCAACTGCTGAACGTCCAGCCTACACCTCAACACATGCCAGTTTTTCCACCTCCCTAACTGGGCTGTCCCCCCCCCCCACAACTTTAGCCAAATAATCCCCAGTTTTCAATGTGTAACTATTATTATAAAGTAAATTAAGGTTGACAAGCTCAAGTAATAAGAATTGATGTTGTGACTTCCGGGAGGCGGAGCCAAGGAATGGCTGCTTTTTAGCAGAGCTCCCCGCTGGCCTACTCTCATCTGTGGCCATCCCTCAGTTTGTGAGAGGAGAAACAGCTTTAATCAGCAGGGGGGATACCTGGACTGGGGGCTCGTCTGTCGGGTCTGCCTCTCCAGGCTCCTCGGAAGGCTCCAGGCGCAGGAGACGCCGTGCAGCGTGGCACAGGCCGCAGGCCAGCTGTGAAGAGGAACTTGCACAGATAAGAGGTCCCGAGATAACAAGCGACCACCCGCCGGGAGAGAAAAAACAAACAGTGAAGCCCTGAAGATCTGGCTGTTATCGCATCTAGGGCCAGAGGAGGTGAGTGCAGTGGCAATAGGGGGAGGGTTAACTAAAACAGAAGCAATCTCCCTGCCACAGCCCTCAGCAGTATCCCTTCACTACAGGCTTGTTGTGAGCTGCATTGTTTTAAGTTGCTGACCATCCTGTCAGAGGTGACAGAAACAATAAAGTACTCAAGGTCTGTCTGATAGAGGATTAACCCCTGAGGCCCTGCTACAGAGCTCAAATAAATCAGCCTAAAGGGTATGCCACACTAAACAACATCGCTAACGGGATCGCTAAAAAACGTCACTATTTAGCGATCCCGTTAGCGATGTTGTTGTGTGCGGCATCTGCCAGCGACGAGCTTCCTGCTGTGATCTCGCTCGTCGCTGGAATCGTTCCGGACCCTATTTTCGTCGCTGGCGCCCCGCTGGTAAGTATCTAATCGCTGAGTGTGGCACCTTTTTTAGCGATTTAGCGGTACTTTTGTACCGCTAAAGTCGTTAAGGAGATCGCTAACCGCGATAGCGTCCTAACGACATCGCTAAAATAGGTAGCTACTAGCGATATAGAAACAATCCCGCTAGCGATCTCATTAGTATGCGACGCTAACGAGATCGCTAGCGGGATTGTGTAGTGTGGCAGTACCTTAAGAAATCACAAGGGGATTACCTCAGAGACTACACACAATACAGGAACTAGAGGACAGTTAATATTGTCTTTATTAACCCTTTGGCAGCAGTGTAACCTGGTGAAGTCCTCACTCAGGGACACATTAATTTGCTTACAACTTAGAGGATTATATTTGTCCTCTCTGACTTTCAAGGTTATTTAACCTCTATAAATAAAGGTAAACAGCAAGAGACTAATATTCTATACGCTCCATATAGGAGTTACATGCTACATAGCAGATTCTAATGTAACGTTTCTTAACTGAGACATCACCGCCTTCTATCTTCTCACCAATGTCGCTGAGTATGGATAAATTTGTGGGCAAACAAACTAAAGGAGGCCGTGCCGCTTCTCGAAACCAACAAGGCTCATCCTCGCCTAAATCTACCTCTGATACCTGTAGCGAGACTTCTCATTCAATAGCGGATGCCATCATGAAACGCCTTATGCCCGAAATAGACTCTAGATTCGCCACTCTTCAAACCTCAATCTAATATATAAAGTTAATGTATGTATGTGTGTATGTATGTGGGTATGTTTGTCCGGGATTGGAATCCGCACCGTCGCACTTATGGGCATGAAATTTTGCACGCCCGCACGTCTCGACCCCGAAAGCGTCCTAGGCTATGTTTTGAATCGAAATTTTAACCCCGCGCGTTCCAAATCGCCAAACAATTTTGGCCCTATCTACATAATGGGGAGAAAGCTGAATGCTTGTGTGTATGTCCGGCATAGGAATCTGCATTTACGGGCATGAAATTTTGCACACCCGCACGTCTCCACCCCGGGAGCGTCATAGGCTAGGTTTTGAGTCTAAATTTTAACCCCGCGCATTCCAAATCGGCAAATAATTTTGGCCCGGGATAGGAATCTGCACCGTTGTACTTACGGGCATGAAATTTTGCATGCCCGCACATCTCAACCCCAGGAGCATCATAGGCTATGTGTTGAATGGAAATTTTAACCCCCGCACGTTCCAAATCGCCAAACTATTTTGGCCCTATCTACATAATGGGGAGAAAGCTGAATGCTTGTGTGTATGTCCGGCATAGGAATCTGCATTTACGGGCATGAAATTTTGCACACCCGCACGTTTCGACCCCGGGAGCATCATAGGCTGTGTTTTGAGTCGACATTTTAACCCCACGTGTTCAAAATTGCGCGCATTAAAAACACACACACGTCTGGTATTTTTATCTTTTAAAAATAAATATCTGATTAATAACCAGTCAAACTACAAGACCAATTTGTTATAAATTTGCCATATAGGGAAATAAGACAGATGTCAGTCACATGAGCTGTATATTATTTGTATGTGTGAGGTAATATATACTGCCAGAGGGGAATGTTTTCTGTTGGCTGGAGAATTATCAGGCTGCCTATAGCAACCAATCACAGCTCAGCTTCTATTTTGCGACAAAAGTAGTTGGAATCGATTTACAATCTCCATGCTTTTCGCATGGTCAACTTTATGTGGCCTGTTCAAGAGTTGGAAATGCCAAAAATCTGTTCGTCTTTGCACCTGAAGGAAAAACTAAGAATGTCGTTTATCAAAAGGCTCTCGAATAAGGAGTAGAAGATAAATGACTTCACATCACTTGGGCTATTTAATTAATCTGTGTGGAATATCTATGCTGTTGAATATCTGTTGTGAAATGGTTCTGTTACTTTAGTTTTTGCTTTTTAATAATTTGTCTATTTGGTGTGTGATTTTTATATGCAGAATAAATTTTTGTTAACATAGTCTATTTTGTTACAGCTAACAGCAGTTATTAATTAACCTGGGCGAAGCCGGGTACTACAGCTAGTAGACTCTATAATATCACAAGTTAATAGTCTGGGCACTCGCCTAAATGAGGCTGAACAACGTATCTCTGATCTGGAGGATGTTACCAGGGAAATGGCAGAACGTCTAGAGGGAAAAGAGAAAGTCGTCACAGAGCTTCAATCCAAAGTGGACGACTTAGAAAACCGATCTAGACGCAATAACTTGAAACTGATAGGACTACCTGAGTCCATACATCCCTCTGAATTGCTAAAATTAACATCTAAGTGGCTGCCGAGAGCCTTGGACATTCAACTAACATCCGGTTCAATGGCGGTTGAGAGAGCACACAGAATAGGCCCGCAGAGGGGAAAAGACAATGACAGACCCAGACCGGTGATATTCAAGGTCCTTGACTTTCAAGACAAAATTAGTCTACTCACTGCTTACAGGAAGAAAGCGCACCTATCCTACGAAGGGCACAAAGTTCTGATGTTTCAGGACTATTTGGCCATGATGACGACCAGACGCAGGGCCTTCAACCCGGTGTGTAAGTTGCTGGCTGACAAAAACATTAGGTTCGGCCTACAATATCCAGCGATACTGCGCTTCAATCTATCTGGGAAAAACTGGGCTTTCGACGACCCGGTGAAGGCTCTGGAGGTTGTCCGGGATACTTCCAAGCCACCATGAGCAAGATCCAGAGTGGCTTACTCAGTGACAATACCATGAATCCCATAATGTGATGTCAACTGACATCTGTTTGTTATGTTGTTGTTTTTTGCTGTATTTTTACCTCTGCGTCTAACGTTGGGATGCAGGTTTAAGGGAAATGTTGAATATGGCACACAGTTACAAATTTTGTGGGAGGGGAGGTTTTTTGGGGAGAGGGTCTCTGCATTCAACTTCAGGTAATCAATAATCCAGGGATTCTAATGCCTACTCGCTGGGATGGGCAGGGATCCTATTATTATGTAACGGTTATATCTTATCATATTTCCCGCACTGGAGTGGGTTAATGGTAGATATCAACAGGCAAAAAATGTCCGCTATGACATCTCTCCTTTGGTGTTCCTGGAATGTCAATGGCCTAAATTCCCCAGTCAAGAGGAAAAAAATTTTAACCCCTCTCTGACATCAGACGTACTATCCCGTCCATGAAACCCGTGCCAATCTGACCATGGACGGGATAGTACGTCATAGGCGATTAGCTGCGCTCCCTTAGGGAGCGCAGCTAATCGCCGCCGGGTGTCAGCTGATTATCACAGCTGACACCCGTGACTGTGTGTCAGGAGCGGTCACGGACCGCTCCCGGCACATTAACCCCTTGCACACCGCGATCAAACATGATTGCGGTGTACTGGGGGCACAGGGGAGGATCACGCAGGGTGGGGGCTCCCTGCGCACCCCCCTGAGACCCTCAGAGCAGCGCGATGTGATCGTGCTGTTCTGAGGGCTTCCTCCCTCCCAGGACCCGGATCCAAGATGGCGCCGGGGTCCTGGAGGGAGGCGGCTTCCTCAGTGCCTGCTGAGAGCAGGCACTGAGAAGCCTGCATCTATGCCTGTGCGATCGCTGGTGTGACAGAGTGCTGTGCACACTGTCACACCAGCGATCTGATAAAATACAGTGATGTCCCACCCTGGGACAAAGTAAAAAAGTAAAAAAAATAAAAATAAACATGTTTTAAAAAAAAATCCAAAAAAAATAAAAAAATATATATATATTCCCCAATAAATTAATTTCTTCCTGTAAATAAAAAAAAAACAAAACAATAAAAGTACACATATTTGGTATCGCCGCGTCCGTAAACGACCCGCTCTATAAAACTGTCCCACTAGTTAACCCCTTTAGTGAACCCCTTAAAAAAAAAAAAAAAAACAAAGCAAAAAATCAATGCTTTATCATCATACCCCCCGAACAAAAAGTGGAATAACACGCGATCAAAAAGACGGATATAAATAAACATGGTACCGCTGAAAACGTCATTTTGTCCCGCAAAAAACGAGCCACCATACAGCATCATCAGCAAAAAAATAAAAAAGTTATAGCTCGCAGAATAAAGCGATGCAAAAATAATTATTTTTCATATAAAATTGTTTTTATTCTATAAAAGCGCCAAAACATAAAAAAATGATATAAATGAGGTATCGCCGTAATCGTACTGACCCGAAGAATAAACCTGCTTTATCAATTTTACCACACGCGGAACGATAAAAACGCCTCCCCCAAAAGAAATTCATGAATTGCTGATTTTTGTTCATTCTAACCTCCCAAAAATCGAAATAAAAAGCGATCAAAAATGTCACGTGCTCAAAAATGGTACCAATAAAAACGACAACTCGTACCGCAAAAAATAAGACCTCACATGACTCTGTGGGCCAAAATATGCAAAAATTATAGCTCTCAAAATGTGGCGATGCAAAAAACTATTTTTTTCAATAAAAAGCGTCTTTTAGCGTGACAGCTGCCAATCATAAAAACCCACTATAAATAGTAAATCAGACCCCCCTTTATCACCCCCTTAGTTAGGGAAAAATAATAAAATAAAAAAAATGTATTTATTTCCATTTTCCCATTAGGGTTAGGGTTAGGGTTTCGGCTAAAGTTAGGGTTAGGGTTGGCGCTAAAGTTAGGATTAGGGTTAGGGTTGGGATTAGGGGTGTGTTAGGGTTAGCTTTGTGGTTAGGGTTGGGACTAGGGTTAGGGGTGTGTTGGGGTTAGGGTTGGAGTTAGAATTGGGGGGTTTCCGCTGTTTAGGCACATCAGGGGCTCTCCAAATGTGACATGGCGTCTGATCTCAATTCCAGCCAATTCTCCGTTGAAAAAGTCAAACGGTGCTCCTTCACTTCTGAGCTCTGCCATGCGTCCAAACAGTAGTTTATCCCCACATATGGGGTATCAGCGTACTCTGGACCCCAAGAGTTATTGTGCAATTTGTCCTATTTCTTCTGTTACCCTTGGGAAAATAAAAAACTGGGGGCGAAAATATCATTTTTGTAAAAAAAAAAATGATTTTTTTGTTTTTACGGCTGTGCGTTATAAACTTCTGTGAAGCACTTCGGGGTTCAAAGTGCTCACCACACATCTAGATAAGTTCCTTTTGGGGTCTGTTTGCCAAAATGGGGTCACTTGTTGGGGGTTTCCACTGTTTAGGTGCATCAGGGGCTCTCCAAATGCGACATGACGCCCCCAGACCATTCCATCAAAGTCTGCAATCCAAAACGTCACTACTTCCCTTCCGAGCCCCGACGTGTGCCCATACAGTAGTTTTCGCCCACATATTGGGTATCAGCGTACTCAGGACAAATTGGACAACAACTTTTGGGTTCCAATTTCTTCTGTTACCCTTGTGAAAATAAAATATTGGGGGCAAAAATTCATTTTTGTAAAAAAAAAAAAGATTTTTTATTTTACGGCTGTACGTTATAAACTTTAGTGAAACACCTGGGGGTTCAAAGTTCTCACCACACATCTAGATAAGTTCCTTGAGGGGTCTAGTTTCCAAAATGGTGTCATTTATGGGGGTTTCCACTGTTTAGGCAGATCAGGAGCTCTCCAAACACGACATGGCGTCCAGCCAATTCTGCGTTGAAAAAGTCAGACGGCGCTCCTTCCCTTCCAAGCTCTGCCATGCACCCAAACAGTGGTTTACTCCCACATATGGGGTATCAGCGCACTCAGGACAAATTGCACAATAACTTTTGGAGTCTTGTTACCCTTGGAAAAATAAAAATTGGGGTGAAAAGATCATTTTTGTGGAAAAAATATGATTTTTAAATTTTACGGCTCTACGTTATAAACTTGTGTGAAGCACTTGAGGGTTAAAATTGCTCACCAAAGATCTAGATAAGTTCCTTAAGGGGTCTAGTTTCCCAAATGGGTCATTTGTGGGGGGTTTCCACTGTTTAGGCACATCAGGGGCTCTCCAAATGCAACATGGCATCCAATCTCAATTCCAGCCAATTTTGGTTGGAAAAAGTCAAATGGTGCTCCTTCCCTTCCGAGCTCTGCCGTGCGCCCAAACAGTGGTTCCCCCCCACATATGGGGTATCAGCGTACTCAGGACAAATTGGACAACAACTTATGTGGTCCAATTTCTCCTGTTACCCTTGGGAAAATAAAAAATTAGTGACTAAAAGATAATTTTTGTGGGAAAAAAATAGGATTTTTTATTTTCATGCCCGGGCATTATAAACTTGTGTGAAGCACTTGGGGGTTCAAAGTGCTCACCAAAGATCTAGATAAGTTCCTTAGGGGGTCTAGTTTCCAAAATGGGGTCACTTGTGGGGGATTTCCTCTGTTTAGGCTCATCTGGGGCACTGCAAACGGAACATGACCCCCATCAACGTCTGCATTCCAAAACGTTACTACTTCCTTTCCAAGCCCTGCCGTGCACCCAAACAGTTTCCCCCCCCACATATGGGGTATCAGCGTACTCAGGACAAATTGTACAACAACTTTTGGGGTCCAATTTCCTTGGGAAAATTCAAAAATTTGGGACTAAAAAATCATTTTTGTGGAAAATTGTTTTTTTTTTTTTCACACCTAGGCATTATAAACTTTTGTGAAACACTTGGGGGTTCAAAGTGCTCACAACAGATCTAGATAAGTACCTTAGGGGGTCTAGTTTCCAAAATGGTGTCACTTGTGGGGGTTTCCTCTTTTTAGGCGCATCAGAGGTTCTCCAAGCGCGACATGGCGTCCAATCTCAATTCCAGCCAATTTTAGTTTGAAAAAGTCAAACGGCGCTCTTTCCCTTACGAGCTCTGCCGTGTGCCCAAACAGTGGTTTTCCCCCACATATTGGGTATTGGCGTACTCAGGAGAAATTGCATAACAACCTTATCTGTCCATTTTCTCCTTTTACCCTTGTGAAAATAAAAAAAAAGTTTGTAAAAGATCATTTTTGTGGCTAAAAAGTTAAATATTCATTTTTTCCTTCCACGTTGCTTTAGTTCCTGTGAAGCACCTGAAGGGTTAATAAACTTCTTGAATGTGGTTTTGAGTACCTTGAGGGGTGCAGTTTTTAGAATGGTGTCACTTTTGAGTATTTTCTGCCATGTAGACCCTCAAAGTGACTTCAAATGTGAGGTGGTCCCTAAAAAAAATGGCTTTGTAAATTTTGTTGTAAAAATGAGAAATCGCTGGTCAACTTTTAACCCTTATAACTTCCTAACAAAAAAAAATTTTGATTCCAAAATTGTGCTGATGTAAAGTAGACATGTGGAAAATGTTATTTCTTAACTATTTTGTGTGACATATTTCTCTGTTTTAAGGGAATAAAAATTCAAAGTTTGAAAATTGCAAAATTTTAAAAATTTTCGCCATATTTGCGTTTTTTTCAAAAATAAACGCAAGTTATATCAAAGAAATTTTACTTCTAACGTGAAGTACAATATGTCACGAGAAAACAATCTCAGAATCGCGAAGATCCGTTGAAGCGTTCCAGAGTTATAACCTCATAAAGAGACAGTGGTCAGAATTGTAAAAATTGGCCCGGTCATTAACGTGCAAACCACCCTTGGGGTGTAGGGGTTAAATTATCTGCATCGAGAAAATTTTCATATTGTACTTTTGCAGGAGACACACTGGGTGAAGGGCAACCATCCGGTGTTTTCTAGCAAAAAATGTATGTTATGTGCAGAAGCTTCTTTTACTAAAAAACAGAGGGGTGTCGCTATTATGATAAACAGGAACATTGACCATGAGATAGTGGATGTGTTAGAAGATCCTTCAGGGAGGTTTGTCTGCGTTAAGCTGGTTATAGAGGGGACAACCTACAGTGTAATTAATATTTATGCGCCAAATTAGTCAGATCCATTCTTTCGGGCTAATGTGCTAAAACAAATCGCAGGATGGGACACCTCCCATATGATTGTGGGTGGCGATTTTAATGAGGTGCATGACATCGAGATGGATAGATCTAATTCTCAATCTCCTCATATACCTACGCAGGGGAGACTAATACAATCTTTTTTAGATCACTTGGGATTGTTGGATGTCTGGAGAGTGCAACACCCTGTTCAGAGAGATTACTCTCACTATTCACATGTTCATAATTCCCATGCTAGAATTGACTACTGGTTGTTAGGTCCCTCACTCATGCCAAGAATCACACATACCAAAATTCTGGACGTGCACATCTCAGATCATGCACCGATAATGTTCAGCCTAAAACTAACTAACCCAATCTATTTTCATAGGAAATGGAGGTTCCCGTCATACCTATATCACTCAGATGATTTCAAAAAATTCATACAATTCTCATGGGATACGTACAAATCTGATAACCAAATACATTGTGAAACACCAATTCTTTTCTGGGATACCTCTAAAGCAGTGTTGAGAGGGCAAATAATTGCGTATATATGTCATAAAAAAAACAGTTGCAGGAGCGGACCCTGGCAGCGCAGAGGGCTTTAACCTTAGCATATAAAAACTTTAAACTTAATAATTCACCCCTCACGAAAAAACAATATATCGAGGCAAAGGAATCGGCGGATACACTAGCTCATGAATGGGCCACTTATAGTATTGATCTTCAAAAGCACAAATTTTTTAAATGGGGCAACAAACCTGGCAAATTACTTGCATCTCTTACTAGACCATACAGAAAGGCCACAAGGATTCACAAAATTCGGACCAAAGAGGGCAGAGTGTTGACAGAGAATGAGGAGATTGTAGAGGAATTAAGATCATTTTTTGGTTCCCTGTACAAAGCGGAGAAGAGAGAGGGGGACGATATTCTAAACTTTATGCAAACGGAGGTGGCACCTTTACTAACAGAGGAACACAGGGAAATCCTTAATGCTCCTATATCCCCTTCAGAAGTCATCCAAACTATCAGCTCCTTAAAGCTCTCTAAATCTCCTGGCCCTGATGGGTATAGTAATGAATTTTACAAAATATTGGGAGGCAGTCTAGGTACACATCTTTGTGAAGTCTTTAATCAGTTGGTTCGATCGGGGCAGCTCCCGGACCGTTTCAATGAAGCAGACATAATAGTGCTCCCCAAACTGGGCAAAGATCCTTCACTAGTGGAAGGATATAGACCAATCTCGCTTTTAAATTCCGACTTTAAAATTTTCACTAAAATACTAGCAAATAGAGTGCAAAAAATAATCCCCAACCTGATATTGCCTCAACAAATTGGGTTTGTCCACGGTAAATCCATAATATTCAACATACGGACGGCTTTGGGAGCTATCTCTTATGGAAAATCTCATGGCTGTTTAGAGTCTATTGTGGTCAGCCTGGATGCTGACAAAGCGTTTGACAGGGTTGCATGGGATTATCTCCTCGATATCCTGGAGTTTAGAAACTTTGGTCCATGGTTCTGTGAGGCGATAAAGTTGTTATATAAAAACCCAGTGTCCAGGTTGGCCATAAATGGTATACTCTCTTCCACGGCTGCCCCTTGTCGCCCTTACTTTTTAACCTTGCTTTAGATCCTTTACTTAGAACTCTCCAAAATTCTTCAATATACAGGGGCATAGAGGTAGGCTCCACCTCACTCAAAATTGCGGCATTTGCCGACGATATACTCCTATTCATCTCCAATCCCAATGCGGCAATACCAGTTATCATGGAGGCCCTAAATCATTTTGGCAAATGCTCAGGCTTTAAAATAAATTATAATAAATCAGAGGCCCTGGCTCTGTTTGAGCAAGGGAAATTAAATAATTTGACACTTCCTTTCCAATGGAGCACATCATCTATCAAATATTTGGGTGTCCACCTCCCGGCAGATTTGGCGTCCTTATACCACATTAATATTAGACCCCTAATTACGTCCATATTTAACCTTCTAAACTCCTGGAAACACTTTTCTTTGTCTTTTTCCGGAAGATGTCATTTAATTAAGATGATAATATTTCCAAAACTATTGTATATTTTCCAAACACTACCTATTTTGTTGACACGTGCTGATGTTAAAACTCTAAACACTGCTTTTAGGAATTTTATTTGGGGAGACAAAAAGCGTACACGTATAGGTCTAATCAAACTACAAGCCCCAAAGGAGGAGGGTGGCATCAATTTCCCAGACATTGCAAAGTACAATCTAGCAGCAAATCTCTGATACACCATTGATTGGTTAAGAGGTAGCTCACATTTCGCAAACGTACTTTTAGACCAACAATTAAGTCCCCATGTCTCCTTACCAGCATTACTACATATGGCCAACGATGACCTTATTGCAGACATAAGAAACCACCCCACCTTATGACAAACTATACAGACGTTGAGGAAATGCAGGAGACTATGTCATTTGAGAAGCGATGTCTCTCCTTTTGTGCCCTTTCTGGGTAACCCGGGCTTTATGGGAGATAAACCACCCGTATCTTACATTGAGCTAGCTGGGCAGAGTTGCATCTTGGCAGCTGACCTATTAGATGATAGATTCTCCATGCTTGCATTTGTCATAGCAGCACAACGTTTCCCAACATTTGTAAATAAGCCCTTCCTTTTTCTTCAAGCAAGGAGCTTAACTTTGAAAGGCATAGCTGCTGGGGGTGGAGAAAGAGGGAGGAATGCTTTGGATGGCTTCCTTAGGACCGCCAGGGTGCAGATAGCCTCGACAAGCAGTATTTACACACTGTTGCGTAAGCAATGGTCATGGGAGGGCAAAAAGACAGGTCCAGCACGATGGGTTAATGATATACAGAACATCACAGTCGGGGAAATCTTAGATGCCACTTTGATGCAACGGAAAGTGATCCCCTCCAGTAGTTATACAGACATGTCTTTATTACTCCTTCATAGAGCTTATATTACCCCACACATTAAGTCTAGGATGTCTCCAGGGGGCACATTCACATGTTCCACATGCGGGACAGGAAACACAGACATATTTCATCACATGTGGGGATTCCTCAAAGTGCAAAAATTATGGCAGTCTATCCATGCCAAACTACAGAATCTTGGTGGGATATTGTTTCCTTTGACGCCGCAATGGGCAATATTTAATATTCTAGACAGCTCTCAACACAAATTCCCCAAACATGTTAAGGCCATGTTGATAATATGGGCCTCAGCTGCCAGGAAAAGTATCTTGCAGCACTGGCTAAATCCATTGCCACCACCCAAATCTCTCATAAACTCTAAAATAATGTATATTTTTCGAATGGACTGGCTAGATACCCTGACAAATAAAGAGAAATTGACCGGGAAATTTTTAAGCACATGGTCATTGTTCATCCCATCTCTGTCTCAGGACACCAGGGACAAATTAAGGACACATTTTGAAAACACCCAGTAGTATCTTCTTCAGAAAATTAGCGGACATAATCCTATTCCTTGAACTTGTTGATTGTTAATCAAATGCAGGGTCGCTTTAGGGGTTTATATGTTGGGGGGATGGGAGGGTTGAGGGTGGTGGGGGGACATTTATGAGTATTATACCTGTCAAATAAGCGTCAAATAAGCTTGATACCTTCAAACCTGTATGACTTACTTTTTGGCAATGCTCTTTAAATCAATATTTTGAGTTTTACGTCTGTCAAATAAGCTTCAAATTAGTAATAAAAATAGCACTGCACTCTCAGCACTGCTTGAGAGTGCAGTGCTATTTTTATTACTAATTTGGGATTTATTCCATGACACTAGCACCTTGCCATTAATAGATTCGAGTGCACAACAATTATCTTCTAATGTCAAATAAGCTTGTTACTTCAAGTTATGATTATCTTTTATTGTAATACTCTTTAAATCAATAAAACATGTTGGAAAGAAAAAAAGAATTGATGTCGTTGGCATTGAAATGGGCACTGTAGGTGTGTTTAATCTCTAGTCCCAACTGTACTGGATACAGCGAACAGTCCCGATTTGGGTCTACACCCTGCGGTCTTAGGCATCTTCTGAATGTCGCTCACTGCCACTGCCCCTTTGACATCTCCTCCTGCCATGGGAGAAAGAAATGGTAAATGGGTGTGTATTGGAATTTGGAGTGTGGTTGAGGTCGTGGCCAAAACTTGCCGTTTCACACTACATGCACCATATAATTTGTCCCTCTTTCTGTTCTTCAAAAGTTGGGAGGTATGCTAGAGCTAGTAGTATCCTGTGTGGGAGCTTATCACACTGAGCAGCAGCATCACACCTCACCAGCACAGCTGCTGGATGACTGACTCAGGGGTGCCATCAGCGTATTACTGCCCTTACTGCTGTATGGGGCCTGGTGAGCAGCAGTACAGAAGGGAGCCCGCAGGTCCGGGGCTCCGCTTTTGTGCTTCTACTCATCGGACCCCAAGTGCTATGTATCATATCATTGGGCCCCAAGTGCTGTGCGCTGCGGGCCTGCGGCGCACACATCAGCGCACATGTTGGCGCCAGGGCCTGGAGCTTTCTCGGAGCTGTGCACGGCCATCTAATCTTGACAGCTGCACATCTCCCACTCCCTCTGTGTTCTCTGTACTTCCGGTCAGGTGATGGCAAGTATGCAATGACGTCATCACATACGTGCCGACATGTACCGAATGCTGGAAGCAGAGCTGCGCTGTCGGGGAGGTAAGTATGTGAGGTAAGTATGTAAAATGTTTTTGTTTTCTTATATAAAATTAATTCAATGGGTGAGGGGATGAGGGTAACTGCAAGTGTGGAGTGTAAGGGGGGACTACACATGATGGAGTTTGGGGTTTAAAGGAGACTGTACATGATGAAGTGGGGGGAGTGGGGCTGCACATGATGAAGTGGGGTGAGTGGGGCTGCACATGATGAAGTGGGGGTTAAGGGGGGACTGCACATGATGAAGTGGGGGTAAGGGCGACTGCCCATGATGAAGTTGGGGGAAAGGGACTGCACATGAAGAAGTTTGGGGGTAAAGGGGACTGCACATGATGAAGTGGGGGGAGTGGGGCTGCACATGATGTAATGGGGTAAGGGGGATTGCACATGATGAAGTGGGGGAGTGTGGCTGCACATGATGAAATAGGGGTAAGGGGGGAATGCACATGATGAAGTGAGGGGTAAGGTGGACTGCACATGATGAAGTGGTGGAGTGGGGCTGAACATGATGAAATGGGGGAGTGGAGCTGCACATGATGAAATGGGGTAAGGAAGACTGCACATGATAAAGTGGGGGGTAAGAGGGCTGCACATGATGAAGTGGTGGGGAAGGGGACTGCACATGATGAAGTGGGGGGTAAGGGGGACTGCACATGATGATGTGGTGGGGAAGGGGACTGCACATGATGAAGAGGGGGAAAGGAACCTGCACATGATGAAGCGTGTCTGAGGGGGGACTGCACATGGTGAAATAAAAGGAGGATAGGGGCTGCAAATGATGAAGGGGCACTGCAGGTGAAGTGAGTGGGTGATAAGGGACTGCAAATGATGAAGTGGGAGTAGGGAACAAATGATGAATTGAGTGTGAGGGACGGGGACAGCAGTTTAATTGAAGGTGGGGGGTAGTGAGAGCAAATGATAAACTGAAGGTGAGATGGGGAGAGCAAATGATGATCTAGGGGAGAACAAATAATGAATTTTGAGGGTGGGAGAGTAAATGATGTATTGAATGTGAAGTAGAGCAGTTGATAATGAATAGATGGTGGGGCATGTAAATATAATGAAATGGGGTTAGGGTAGAGCAGGAGGTACATAGTGGGGGGCATTGAGGATGAAGTGACTGGTAATGAATTGGGGGAAAGAGTATAGGTGCTAATTAATTTATATATTAAATGGAGAAAATGGCTATTTATAGTTAGTGGGTGCACAGTGGCAGATTATAATTTATATTTGGAATGGTGGGTTGCATAATAACCAATTATATTTTAATGGTGGGCGCACGTCTGTATTCAGATGTGTAGTGTAGAAGAAAGGAAAAAGTGGGGAATGTGCTCTGGAAGCGGTGCTCTAGGTAACAGTGTTATTTTTATGTAGAGACGAGTCCTGACTGGAAGAACTGAAGGCGGTCTGTGCTGGATGAAAAAGAAAAGCAAAGATGAGCTGCCCATGGGACTGCACCTTCAGTGACCCGAGGTAACCTCAATGACGTCTCCACAGGTCACTGAAGCTGTGTTCTGACGCTCAGCTCAGTGTTTCCTGGATGCCAGGCTGAACCGTCGCATTATGCCACAGTTCAGAAAGGCATACAGATGAACCAGCAATGGAGTACAGCGCGGGACAAATGGATTGTCATGAGACAGGTGAGGAATATGATTTTTTTTATTTTTAATGGTGCACTAATAAATAAAAGAGGGTGGGGAGTGTATATTTCTACACTTTCTAATAAAGGAGTCTGTGTCTTTCAATTAAAGGACTTTATTCTGTCTGTGTATATTTTACACTATAACTATGGGGTTAGTACTGGGTGTGCCTTATAGATGCCTCTCCTTTACCAAAAACTGGGCTTGATGTTAGCGGCCATAAAACAGCTGACATCAACCTCACCCTGTTACCACACTTGCCACAGTACCAGAGAAAGTGGGAAGAGCGAGGCTAAGCGCATCTTATTGATGAGCCATTTCTGTGGCCACTGAGGGTTTGTGTTATTTAGCCTGAGAGGGGGGTCAATATCCATGGCCCCTTCACCGGCTATTAATATCAGCTTATAGCTGTCTGTTTAACATTTGCTGGTTAGAATTTATAGAGAGACCATACATCATTTTTTTTCTGGGGTCCCACTGTAAACTAACCATTAAAGGCTAAACAAACAGCTTTGAGCTGATATTAATAGCCTGGGAACATTTAGAGCTAATGGCCCCTTTCCCAGATTATTAATATCAGCCCCCCAGTTGTTGGTTTTTACTGTGCTGGTTATGAAAATTACACGGGAGCCCACACCATTTTTTAAGTAATTTATTTATTTAAAAATAAAAAAAACAAGTGCAGAAAAAAAAACCACACAGAGCACTGATTATATAGCACACTGACATATACTCTATCTATCTATCTTTGAACATCTTTAATGCATAACACGTTTTAATTTCTATGCTGCATTTTATTCAATATGTGTCACACTGACAACACACAGACTCGGACAGCACACTGACATCACATGGATGTCACATACATACATATGGATAGCACACGGATACAGACCACGGATCTCATCAGTACTGGTTTTTCCAGTACCAAAATCAACAGGACGTGTAAAGGAGGTCTATGGCGGTGAAGGAGTATTCCTGTTTTCCCCACCCCTTAAGTGTACTTAATGTTTCATCATGTAAATAGTTATTGTATGAGTATAAGCGTTTGGTGGTATTGCTACATAATGCTATGTGCTACTGATAATAGTAATGGTACTGCCACATTCATGATGTGTTGCCATTGTGTATGTGTATATATATTTGCTTATGTCTTATGTCCCTTTGCATAATAATGTGTTTAATGTTCTTTACATATGTATAGCTTAGGGAAAGTTAAGTGCATCCTGTTGGGGCATTAGAGGAGGACACTTCAGCATATAGCCTCTATATCTTGGTAAGTGTAGTACTGTTATGGGCCACTAGGTGGGGGCATACTAGTGGGCCTTGCTAAGTATAGTTGCTAGATAGTTCACATAGTGTTAGTGTAGGAGGGGCTGCCGGGTAGTAGTGTAAAGTTTTTAGGAAGATTAGCTCAGACAGGGCCAGCGTGCCCAAGTGTCCATAAGGGCTTAGGCCCGGACAACCGCAGCCACGCAACATTTAAGGACAGCAACCCACATTACCCACGGCCGCTGCATAGTCTCGCAGTGGGTCCATACAGAGAGAAAAGATATGGCGTCTTACCACCTGGGCCAGTGGTTTAAGGGCAGAAGTTGGCTGAACCAATGGACTGAAGGGAGCTGGAGCTTCGACGAGTTCAGTACAGATGGGCCGGATGCTTCACTGGGGGTCACCAAACGTAGTGATTGATTAATTCAGTTCTGAGGCGAAGCAGGCTAAAGGAAGTGTCATTATGGCGAGGTTAGGCCTGGAAGAAACTGGGGAACAGCCTAGGAAGGTTCGGGCTGGGCATGTACTTCACAGAATTGACAGCAAGGCAGGGAGAGAAAAGGAAACGAATGTAACACCTGTTGTGCCAACTGTGGATGTAACATGTGAAGAGGTCAGTAAAGAAAGTGTTCAAGTTGTTCTGGACTGTGTCTCCATTACTGGGGGTCACCTGGAAGAGGGACCGTTGGTGCCTGGGAAGCGCCCAGCAGAAGTGGAATCTGGAGATGCAGGTACGCCAGAGGGAAGAACACTGTTTCAGGTAGGGGAAGGGCTGGTCATGGATGTTACGGTAATCCAGGTCACGACTACTGTCCGGGCCCACCCTTACAAAGGACTAACAGCTACTGAGTCACAATCTCTATACCAGAATACACCCTTCACAGACACCTCTCTTTTGCAGCAATCTCTTATAGATCTTCTTTCCATTTTGCACATATTTATCACAGATATACAGTTTCACTATTCCTCACACATAAATCAATCTCCTAGCAATCTCTAGTGTGGCATTTCTCTTACCTCTCATTCATCAGCTTCCAGACTCTTTTGGTTTGGCAATTCTCAACCTTCTGTTCCCCTATATCTTCCCCTATTCTAATTGATGCAATTTTCACAAACAAGAGGAAGCCTCGATGCTCTCCTTCTCGTCTTATGGCCATTCAAATTGAAAAGCAAATAACACTGTTTTCCATAGTGTAACCTGTATATTAAATGGAGAAAATGGCTATTTATAGTTAGTGGGTGCACAGTGGCAGATTATAATTTATATTTGGAATGGTGGGTTGCATAATAACCAATTATATTTTAATGGTAGAGGCGCACGTCTGTATTCAGATGTGTAGTGTAGAAGAAAGGAAAAAGTGGGGAATGTGCTCTGGAAGCGGTGCTCTAGGTAACTGTGTTATTTTATGCAGAGACGAGTCCTGGCTGGAAGAACTGAAGGTGGTCTGTGCTGGATGAAAAAGAAAAGCAAAGATGAGCTGCCCATGGGAACTGCACATTCAGTGACCCGAGGTAACCTCAATGACGTCTCCACAGGTCACTGAAGCTGTGTTCTGACGCTCAGCTCAGTGTTTCCTGGATGCCAGGCTGAACCGTCGCATTATGCCACAGTTCAGCAAGGCATACAGATGAACCAGCAATGAAGTACGGCGCGGGACAAATGGATTGTCATCAGACAGGTGAGGAATATGATTTTTTTTATTTTTAATGGTGCACTAATAAATAAAAGAGGGTGGGGAGTGTATATTTCTACACTTTCTAATAAAAGAGTCTGTGTCTTTCAATTAACCCCTTCACCCCCAAGGGTGGTTTGCACGTTAATGACCGGGCCAATTTTTACAATTCTGACCACTGTCTTTATGAGGCTATAACTCTGGAACGCTTCAACGGATCTTCTGAGAATGTTTTCTCGTGACATATTGTACTTCACGATAGTGGTAAAATTTCTTCCATATAACTTGCGTTTATTTTTTAAAAAAACGCAAATATGGCAAAAATTTAGAAAATTTTGCAAATTTCAAACTTTGAATTTTTATTCCCTTAAAACAGAGAAATATGTCACACAAAATAGTTAAGAAATAACATTTTCCACATGTCTACTTTACATCAGCACAATTTTGGACAAAATTTTTATTTGTTAGGAAGTTATAAGGGTTAAAAGTTGACCAGCGATTTCTCATTTTTACAACAAAATTTACAAAACCATTTTTTTTAGGGACCACCTCACATTTGAAGTCACTTTGAGGGGTCTATATGGCAGAAAATACCCAAAAGTGACATCATTCTAAAAACTGCACCCCTCAAGGTACTCAAAACCACATTCAAGAAGTTTATTAACCCTTCAGGTGCTTCACAGGAGCTGAAGCAACGTGGAAGGAAAAAATGAACATTTTACTTTTCAGTCACAAAAATTATCGTTTACAAACATTTTTTTATTTTCACAATGGAAAAAGGAGAAAATGTACTGATAAACTTGTGCAATTTCTCCTGAGTATGCTGATACCCCATATGTGAGGGAAAACCACTGTTTGGGCGCATGGCAGGGCTCGGAATGGAAGGAGCGCAGTTTGACTTTTCCAAACCAAAATTGGCTGGAATTGAGAACGGACGCCATGTCGTGTTTGGAGGGCCCCTGATGTGCCTAAACAGTGGAAACCCCCCACATGTGACCCCATTTTGGAAACTAGACCCCTAAGGAACTTATCTAGATGTGTGGTGAGCACTTTGAACCCCCAAGTGCTTCACGCAAGTTTGTAATGTAGAGCCGTGAAGAAAAAAAATCATATTTTTTCCACAAGCATGATGTTTTAGTCGCCAATTTTTTATTTTTCCAAGGGTAAGAGGAGAAATTGGACCACAAAAGTTGTTGTACAACTTGTCCTGAGTACACTGATACCCCATATGTGGGGGAGAACCACTGTTTGGGCACACGGCAGGGCTCGAAAGGGAAGGAGCGCCGTTTGACTTTCCCAAACCAAAATTGGCTGGAATTGAGAACGGACGCCATGTCGTGTTTGGAGGGCCCCTTATGTGCCTAAACAGTGGAATCCCCCCACATGTGACCCCATTTTGGAAACTAGACCCCCTAAGGAACTTATCTAGCTGTGTGGTGAGCACTTTGAACCCCCAAGTGCTTCACGCAAGTTTGTAATGTAGAGTCGTGAAGAAAAAAAATCATATTTTTCCACAAGCATGATGTTTTAGTCCCCAATTTTTTATTTTTCCAAGGGTAAGAGGAGAAATTGGACCAAAAAAGTTGTTGTCCAACTTGTCCTGAGTACGCTGATACCCCATATGTGGGGAGAACCACTGTTTGGGCGCACGGCAGGGCTCGAAAGGGAAGGAGCGCCGTTTGACTTTTCCAAACCAAAATTGGCTGGAATTGAGAACGGACGCCATGTCGCGTTTGGAGGGCTCCTGATGTGCCTAAACAGTGGAAACCCCCCACATGTGACCCCATTTTGGAAACTAGACCCCTAACGAACTTATCTAGGTGTGTGGTGAGCACTTTGATCCCCCAAGTGTTTCACTAAAGTTTATAATGCCCTGGCGTGAAAAAAAAAATATTTTTTTTTTCCACAAAAGTGATTTTTTTTGTCCCCAATTTTTTATTTTTCCAAGGGTAACAGGAGAAATTGGACCCCAAAAGTTGTTGTCCAATTTGTTCTGAGTACGCTGATACCCCATATGTTGGGGGGAACCACTGTTTGGGCGCACGGCAGGGCTCGGAAGGGAAGCAGTGACGTTTTGGAATGCAGACATTGATGGAATGGTCTGCGGGCGTCATGTTCTGTTAGCAGAGCCCCTCATGTGCCTAAACAGTGGAAACCCCCACATGTGACCCTATTTTGGAAACTAGACCCCTAAAGAACTTATCTAGGTGTGTGGTGAAAACTTTGAACCCCCAAGTGTTTCACTAAAGTTTATAATGCCCAAGTGTGAAAATAAAAAATCCTACTTTTTACCTCACAAAAATGATGTTTTAGTCCCCAATTTTTTATTTTCCCAAGGGTAACAGGAGAAATTGGACACCAAAAGTTGTTGTCCAATTTCTCCTGAGTACACTGGTACCCCATATGTGGGAAAAAACTGTTTGGGCACAAGTCGGGGCTCAGAAGGGAAGCAGTGACGTTTTGGAATGCAGACTTTGATGTAAAGGTCTGCGGGCGTCATGTTCCGTTTGCAGAGCCCCTGATGTGCCTAAACAGTAAAAAAAAAACACACAAGTGACATAATTTTGGAAAGTAGACTCCCAAGGAACTTTTCTAAATATGCCCCTCTTCTGGAACTAATCTCTCCTGTAAAGTAAATTAGTAATGCATGGAGGTGTGGTACAATTTGAAACAATCCTTCATACACAGGCCAGGTTTTTCGGGGCAGGTGTCGCATTGGTAAGTGGTGTCCTTGCGTATTCCCCTTTTGTAACACACTTGGCACCTTTTTTGCGGCTTACCTTTTTTTCCAGTTGGCGGGACCACCCCCGGGAAATGCTGACCTGGTATGATACGAGCACCTTCAGTTCCGGAAGTACTGGGGCCCTCTCCTTCCTGAGTGCCAAACATCAGGGCCTTAACAACTACCTCCTGAAACTGAAGGTACGTCGTATCGCTGTTGCGTGCACATCGTGACAGCAGGAAAGCGTTGAGCATAGCCATTTGGACGATGTGCACTGACAGCTTCTTGTACCACACCTTGGCCTTTCTCAAAGCACTATACAGTTGGAGGAGTTGATCAGAGAGATCAACACCCCCCATGTATTTATTGTACACCAGTACACAGTCTGGTTTGCGGACCTGTGTAGAGGTACCCCGTACAGTGCTGAGGGCGCTGCCATCACCATGTATGGTGGTCAAGAGAAGGACATCCCTCTTGTCCTTGTACTTGACCACCAACAGGTGGTCGCTACATTGGGCTCTGCTCTCACCCTTTCTGAGCATCTGCCCAAGTAGCGTCTTCGGGAGGCCTCTCTGATTTTTGCGGACGGTACCGCAGGCTGCGGTACCTCGCGCAGAGAGGGATTTGTAGAGTGGGATGCTGGAATAAAAGTTATCAGTGTTAAGGTGATAACCTTTATCCAGCAGTGGGTGCACCAAATCCCACACAATTTTCCCACTCACTCCCAGGACGGGGGGACACTCAGGGGGTTGAATCCTGGTGTCCTTTCCTTCGTAAACTCTAAAGCTGTGGGTGTACCCTGAGGTACTCTCACACAGCTTATAGAGTTTGATTCCGTACCTTGCCCTCTTGCTGGGCAGGTACTGGCGGAATCTGAGCCGTCCCTTAAAATGAACCAAGGATTCATCCACGCTGATGTCCCTTTGGAGCACGTACACTTCAGCAAACTTTTTGTTGAAGTGTTCGATGACAGGCCGAACTTTGAACAGGCGGTCAAAGTTGGGGTCATCTCATGGGGGACACTGTGCATTATCATTATAATGCAAGAATTTGTGAATGGCCTCAAAATGCGTCCAGGCCATGACCATTCGGAACACTGGAGTGTTGTATAAAACATCAACACTCCAATATTGCCGAATTTCTGGCTTCTCCAGGATCCCCATATGGAGGACCAGGCCCCAAAATTGCATCATTTCAACTGCGTCTACAGGAGACCAGTTGGAAAATGATGACACGGGGTTTTGCGCCAAAAATTGCCGAGCGTACAAATTAGTTTGCTCCACCACGAGGTTAATAAAATCCTCAGAGAAAAAGACTTTGAAAAGGTCTATTTCTCTGAGGCCCGTGGTGTCAAACTTGATTCCTGATTCTGCCACAAAATCAGGAATCAGTGGCTCGTAATTTTCGGGGGTCGGGGTCCATACGGGGTCCGAAGAGGGGTGCGCTGGTTCATTTTCAGGGGTGGGCGCTGCCTCATCTTCTGTCCTGGGACGTCTGTGTGGCGGTTCCGCAGGACCCGAGGAGGAAGATGAGGAGGAGGAGGAGGAAGAAGAAGAATCTGAAAAGTAAAGAAATGTGGGATCCTCTCCCTCGCTATCAGTGTCGGAGGCAAGGAAAGCGTATGCCTCCTCCACTGAATAGCGCTGTTGGGAAGAACGTGACGAGCGGGACATTTTTTTTGTGAATGTGGTGCTTTGTGTGTACTTTATTTATAACTATGTGTGTGTGGGGGGGGATAGTGGTTGGTGCAAACTATGCTGAAAAGATAAAGCTAAAAGAAAAGAAAGCGAATAAGGAAAAAAAAATGCCTGTGAAAAAAAGTCTACAGTAAACCAGCAGGTACGAGCTCTGATAAGTAACTGGTGTCACTTATCAAAGTTCCGCGGCTGATGGATGTGCGCATGGGAGTGGCGGAAAGTGGGGTGAAAAAAAAAACAAAAACCGGCAGGCACGAGCTCTGATAAGTGACCGGTGTCACTTATCAAAGTTCCGCGGCTGCTGGATGTGCGCACGGGAGTGGCGGAAAATGGGGTAAAAAAAAACCGGCAGGCACGAGCTCTGATAAGTGACCGGAGTCACTTATCAAAGTTCCGCGGCTGCTGGATGTGCGCACGGGAGTGGCGGAAAGTGGGTTGAAAAAAAAAAAAAAAAACGGCAGGCACGAGCTCTGATAAGTGACCGGTGTCACTTATCAAAGTTCCGCAGCTGCTGGATGTGCGCATGGGAGTGGCGGAAAGTGGGGTGAAAAAAAAAAAAAAAACCCGGCAGGCACGAGCTCTGATAAGTGACCGGTGTCACTTATCAAAGTTACGCGGCTGCTGGATGTGTGCACGGGAGTGGCGGAAAGTGGGGTGAAAAAAAAAAAACGGCAGGCACGAG
The DNA here is from genome assembly GCA_033576555.1 of Oophaga sylvatica. Classification (NCBI taxonomy): domain Eukaryota; kingdom Metazoa; phylum Chordata; class Amphibia; order Anura; family Dendrobatidae; genus Oophaga; species Oophaga sylvatica. The sequence goes on along the minus strand of JARQOD010001974.1, from coordinate 51,563 downwards.
CTCTGATAAGTGACCGGTGTCACTTATCAAAGTTCCGCAGCTGCTGGATGTGCGCACGGGAGTGGCGGAAAGGGGGGTGAAAAAAAAAAACGGCAGGCACGAGCTCTGATAAGTGACTGGTGTCACTTATCAAAGTTCCGCGGCTGCTGGATGTGCACACGGGAGTGGCGGAAAGGGGGGTGAAAAAAAAAAAACCGGGCAGGAACGAGCTCTGATAAGTGACTGGTGTCACTTATCAAAGTTCCGCGGCTGCAGGATGTGCGCACGGGAGTGGCGGAAAGTGGGGTGAAAAAAAAAATAACGGCAGGCACGAGCTCTGATAAGTGACCGCTGTCACTTATCAAAGTTCTGCGGCTGCTGGAAGGGCGCACAGAGGGGGGTGCAAAAGAAAAGCGAGCACGAGTGTTGATCGGTGAACTGCGTCACCAATCAACGCTCGGCGGCTGCTAAATGTGCACAGAGGCGGCACAAAGGGGGGTAAAAAGAGGGGGAAAGGGAAAGGGGGAGGGGGATTGGGGTGGATCGGGCAGGGATCGGGGCTCAAAAACACGTTTGTAGTCTCTTCTTTCTTCTCTCTTCTTTCTTCTCTTCTTTCTTCTTTCTTCAGCAGGAGTTGTGGTGTCACAGGCTACTGTGGCACCACAAGGCCCAGCACAGGAGGAGATTTGGCAGTGTGACCGCACAGCAGGAATCCTCAGCAAGTGTGAGGACCCCTGCAATGCGGTCAGACAGGTCAGATCCAGTTTGCAGACAGGTCACAGAGCGGTCACATAGCTGCTGTGACCTGTCATTGGTGGGATCGATGATCACATCAATCCCACCAATCAGAGCAGACCCTTGTTATGCCGGTTGCTAGGCACCGGCCTAGTAATCGGAGCTCACAGCTCCGATTCCTAGGCAGGTCCCCGGCAGGTCAACAAGCAGGGCACAGAGCGGTCACACCGCTGCTGTGCCCTGTGATTCGCGCGATCGACGATGACATCGATCGCGCCAATCAGAAGCTGCAGGCCCTACAGGCCTTGTCCTAGGCTCTGGCCTAGGATCGGTGCTATTACTGCACCGATCCAGGTGGGTACAGGCAGAGCACAGCGCGGATATACCGCGGCTGTGCCCTGCGATTGGCGAGATCAATGTTATCGGCGATCGCGCCAATCCGGGGGGGGGGGTCTGGATGTTGCTAGGCCCAGGCCTAGGATCGAGTACATCGGTACTCGATCCTAGCCTGGGATCGCACTGTTTCAGCCGCTCTGATTGGCTGAAACAGTGAGAAAGGCTGTGATTGGCTGTTCAGAATTGAACAGCCAATCACAACGATCGGGAGGCCCGAGGGGGAGGACGCAGCCCGGGATGCCGACGCCATCTTTCCTGAGGTAAGATGGCATTGGAATTTTAATGCGATCACCGCGACTTAAGTCGCGATGTCGCATTAAAGGGCATGACGTACTATCCCGTCCATGGTCAGATTGTCACGGGTTTCATGAACGGGATAGTACGTCGGATGTCAGAGAGGGGTTAAAGGACTTTATTCTGTTTGTGTATATTTTACACTATAACTATGGGGTTAGTATTGGGTGTGCCTTATAGACGCCTCTCCATTACCAAAAACTGGGTTTGATGTTAGCGGCCATAAAACAGCTGACATCAACCTCACCCTGTTACCACACTTGCCACAGTACCAGAGAAAGTGGGAAGAGCGAGGCTCAGCGCATCTAATTGATGAGTAGTGTTGAGCGATACGATACCGCAAGTATCGGGTATCGGCCGATATTAGCTCTATCGGACTTTCGATACTTAGTTCCGATATTTTCGTCTTATCGGATACCGGAATCGGATTTGTCACTGTCACTGTCAGTGTCCGTCGGTCGGGTCTGTCAGGAGTCAGCGGCACTTACCTGGCAGAAGATCTCCGGCGGTTACGGGCTGGACTGCTTGATGGCCGCCATCATCTTTCCCCGGCGGTCACATGCAGTTTCTCGCGATAACTGCAGTGACTGCTGGGTAATCCCGGCCGTAAAGCAGTCAGTCCGATGACGTCACCGCCGGGGAAGCAGGTAATCAGCTGTGCTGCGTCGAGATGACAGGCTCTGCCTGTCATTGCGATGTAGCAGAGCTGGATCGTCGTGGGACCCTCGTTACTATGGACTGCGTCGGACAGGTGGTATACTGTTGGTTTGTTTTTTTTCTTTTTTTACAGGAGATCGATGGCGTCGCAGGAATGAGAGTATAATAAAAGAAATGAAAACTGTGTTGTCTCTTTTATTTCATTAAAATACTTTTTTCTTGGTGTGTCTTTTTTTTTATACATTTAAAAACTTTGGGATTAATAATGGATCGGTGTCTTATTGACACCTCTCCATTATTAACCGGGCTTATTCTCACCGTGCAATCAACGGTGACATTAACCCCTTATTACCCCGCTTGCCACCGCTACAGGGCAGTGGGAAGAGCCGGGTAAAGTGCCACAATTGGCACATCTTTTGATGCGCCAAATGTGGGGCTGCTGTAGCCTGGTATTATCAGGCTGTTGAGGGCCAAAATCCATGGGCCTTGACAGTCTTTTAATACCAGGCCGCAGCAGTCTGCATTTTACTTGGCTGGTTAACAAAAATAGGGGACCCCTACGCCGTTTTTTTTTCGAGGGGATCCCCTATTTTTGTTAACCAGCCAAGCTAAGCAGACTGCTGTGGCCTGGTATTATCAGGCTGGCAAGGTCCATGGATATTGGATCCTTACCAGCCTGAAAAACCAGGCCTCAGCAGTCTGCTTCATCTGGCTGGTTAACAAAAATAGGGGGGACCCCATGCCAAATTTTTTTCGAGGGGATCCCCTATTTTTGTTAACCAGCCAAGATATGCAGACTGCTGTGGCCTGGTATTATCAGGCTGGCAAGCAGGGTCGGACTGAGGCACCGGGACACCGGAGAAACCTACGGTGGGCCCCAGCTCCTGCGTGGTGGGCCCTGATTTGAAAGGATAGGTCGCGGGGCAGAGGGGGTGGTGGCCCGGGGCCCGCGCTCTGAGGGGGCCCACCCGGAGCTACGATACAGTTACATTCTGCGGCAGAGCAGGGAGAATCGCTCTCCCTGCTCTGCCACCCGGAAGCTATGGGGCCTGAACAGGCGTTGGGGGGGCCCGGTGCCAGCAGTGGGCCCCCCACCCATCATCGGAGGGTCAGCTGTATCGGCATCCAGCCGATAAAGCTGACCGCATGGAGAGAGAAGGAGCGAGCGCTCCTACTCTCCCATAATCCCCCTCTCAGCGTATGACAGCAGGCGCAATAACATCACCTGCCGGCGCCCGCTGTCAGACGCTGAGAGGGAGAACAGTGAGCAGCACAGGAGCCGGGAGGTGAGTTTTTTTTTGATTTTTTTTTTAATGGGGGTGCAGTCGAGTCCTGGCTGGAGAAGTCGTCATGTCGGTGTGGGCCAGATGGAAAAGACATGAAAAGTGAACAATTCCATTAGAAAGAACATCAGCGGTAAGTCATTATCTGTACTTGTGCTGTAATCTATTATATGTTCTGTAGGACTGGTATTATTTAACACAGACCATATGGCGGTAATATCAATATTGGTCTTTTTATATATAGATTATTTTGGCCAACAGCGCGGTCATTTGCTGAGGTTCTCTGATGATGGGCCCACTCAGAAGTTTTGCCCCCACTAAACCAAAACCCTAGCTACGCCTATGGCTCTCTCTCTAGTCTTTCTCACTCTCTGTTCTTTCCTTCTCGCTCTCTGTTCTTTTTTCTCTCTGTTCTTTCTTTCTCTCTTTTCTTTCTTTCCTCTCTTTCTTTCTCTGTTTGTTCTTTCTCTCTCGCTGCTCTTTCTTTCTTTTCCTCAGTACCAGCCACTGTGCCCTCATTACCAGTCAGTGTGATCAGCAGTGCTAAATGGTTACGCTTGGGGCAAGGATATGGGTGTGATTAGCTGTGAAATGGGTGTTGTCGGGGCGTGGCCTAAATTTTTCAGCGGCGCGCAACACGCGCCGCAGCCTTTAATCCTCTTTCCTGTCTTCCAAATTTGGGAGGTATGCTGTATGACCTCCCTACAACTTCTGGCCATGCTCCTGATGAGCGCGACGGATGGTCTCGTGAGGGATCTCCTCCCACACCTGGACTAAAGCATCCACCAACTCCTGGACAGTCTGTGGTGCAACGTGGCATGGCCTAAAATTTTCTGCAGCATGCACAGCGTGCCACAGCCTTTGTCCCTCTTTCCCTTATTCAAAGGTTGGGAAGTATGATGTTGGGCCGCAAGAATATTTTCTCTGGTGGGCCCAAGGTACTCCAGTCCGACGCTGCTGGCAAGGTCCATGTATGTTGGCTCCTTAACAGCCTTAAATACCATGCCTCAGCAGCAGGGGCGTACATATAAATCATGGGGCCCCATAGCAAAAGTCTGAATGTTCCCCACCCCCCCAAAAAAAAAACCCAGAGGCATTGTAAATGTAAAGTGCCAGCACAGTGAGGGAAGTTGAGTCGCACAGAGACAGGGGTTTTGGGGGTACTCGGCACCGATCACGTCGACTTCTATGGGGGATGTCACGAGTAGCACAGCTCGGTCCGTGACCTGGGCGATCACTGGAATGTGGGATATTTCCAGGGGATGATAGAATGTTCGTGTAGTTTGTCGTGACGCCACCTGTAGTACCTGGTCAGGGTGTCCAGCGCTGCTGTGCAGGTCCTCTGGAAGGGATGGTGTAGTGCAGGTAGGTGAAAAGTCTTCTACAGGTAACACGCTATCCTTCCAGGGCAGATAGATGTGAGATAGAGCAATGGTGCAAAGTGATGTAGCAGAGTGGACTATGCGACGTAGTAAGAAAGCAGGAAACACTTCAAGTTAAACGTTGCATAATAAAATTTTTAATAATAACATTACAAAAGTGCAAATAGCTTATATTATGTGACATGTTTTGTTACTGTTCATACCCTTGATATGTGTTATACATGTGTGTTAATAAATACATATTCAACAAAAGTGCAAATAGCATTAGTGCCGAAGTTCGTGGAGACTTCTTAGGACTACCCCCACCGGGGTAACTTCACAGTGTCCTTTACTTGTGCTTGTGAAGGACCCGCTCCAAACCTCCAACTGTGGTCTTGGGTGGGCTGCAAGACTTTCCTTGAGCAGACCTCACTTTCGGCCACACCAAACGGGTTTTTAGTTTCTGAGGTAGTTGAAAATAGTGCACAGTAAAGTTTTTTGTAAAACCAAGATGGAGCACCGAAGTGCCAACTATTTACAGAAAAGTTTGTGAGCCAGTACAGTTCATGGCTTCAAAGTTCAACATTTTCATTACAGTGAAACACCATTACCCAACCTGGGTATATTAAGGCAACAATAAACTTGTTCTCCTGAACATTCACCCGTCCGGGTACATCAAACCATTACCCAACCTGGGTATATTAAGGCAATAAACTTCTTTTTATGAACATTCACCCGTCCGGGTACATCAATAATTTAACTATTTACATACAGAGACCCTGTCCGGGTTATTTAGACTTCTTTGGCTGGCCTCTTCCAGGTACCACCTTGTACTCTTCTGGAGCTTGCCAAACATCCGTGACAGGAGGGTCCACCCAGACCTGATGACGTTGTGTGGCCAGTACAGTGACGTCGTGACCCGCTATATGGGTCTGTGTGGCCACCTCTTTCATCTCCCTCCGGGTCTGGACCCCTATGTCCCGGACTGAACGAACCCCAGGGGGCCTAACAGGCGCCGGGTACGGGCCAGCTATCATTATCATGTCCATAGCTGGGGCTGCTGAGGAGACCACTGAGGGAGGCTGGGGAGATTTACGGCGTGGGGTGGGCACTTGTGCAGAGGCCTGGTTGGGGGAGGCTGAAGGATCGTAGGGTCTGTCAGTTTCCTGACACTCTGGGGAGTAGGGGTCGCACCTGGTAACATTTAGGGCGTACCATCCATTGTAACCCCAGTGTCGGGTGTAAGTCACCAAGTCTCCTGGCAACAGGTCCCTCCCGGGTGTCCTTCTGGGAGGTGAGCCTCCACGTCCCGCCGGGTTACAAAGACTTCTAAATAAAGTCCAGGCTCCTGGATGAAGCCCCAACCACCTTTTAACTTAAAGTTCCGTACTGCACCCTTACGCCGCGGCTCCCTCACCGTACTTTTATCCTTTCTCATACGTGCCTTCTCTGCCAGGTCCTTCTCCAGGTGACGTTGCCAAAGCTTTTGGGATTCTCGCTGCTCCCTTTGTCGCTCTGCTTCCCGCTCCCGACGTCTCCACTCTTCCTCCTGACGCCGGTTGTAATTCTCCTCCACCAGCAGCTCCATGTCTCCACCATCAAACGCCAGCTTACGATGTACGGTTTGCGGCAGCTCTCCTGGCGCCCGCCAGTCCTGGCGGCGCTCACCTGCGGCGGAAGCAGCCGACTCTGGAACAGATGACGGTCGGGGCTCCGGTACAGGCAGGTAGAGCTCTGGTGCCTGCGCGGCCTCCTCCATGTGGACGGGTGTCGCTTCTTCTGCCTCAGCGACGGGGGCAGACAGCGGGATCTGGGGTGCTGGTGCGGCGTTTTCTGCAGGAACGGGTGCCTCCACTGTGATACTGGCAACCGGTTCAGATTGCAAGGGCTGGGATGCCCGCACGGCCTCCTGTACTGGAACGGGTGCCTCCACTGAGATACTGGCAACCGGTTCAGATTGCAAGGGCTGGGATGCCCGCACGGCCTCCTGTACTGGAACGGGTGCCTCCACTGAGATACTGGCAACCGGTTCAGATTGCAAGGGCTGGGATGCCCGCACGGCCTCCTCTACTGGAACGGGTGCCTCACCTTCCGGTACAGACACTTCAGGGGGTAAGAGGGATTGGCGCCGCTCCAATTGTAGTTTTAGGGCCCGCCAGCTCGCTTCCATCCTGGCGACCTCCTCCCGGTGCCGGGCCAGGTCTCTCAGGGTATCCTCCGCTTCTTCCAGCGTAGGAGGGTTTCCAGGCCGGGTGCCAAACGGTGGCTCCGTGGCGATCGGGTTGCTTCCGTGGGGGGAGAGCTCTGACTCCTCCATCCCTTCCCACTTCTGCTCACGTCCATTCGCCATCTCAGCAAAGTCACATGTGTCATTAGCATCAGGAGAGGCGACATCTTTTGTAGGGAGGCGGGACCTTTGCGTTCGTTTACGCCCACTGAGGAGGATGAGGAGGCGGAACTCCAGAGCTGTGGGGCACGATCTTACATTGCAGTAACATTTAGAGTGTGCGGACATCGTTTTCGCGCCACGGAGTGAGTGTACGCCCACGAGAGCACGCCCTTATTCTTCACCTGTGCCTCGTGGCGCAGATATGACGGAAAAAATGGCAAATACAGTCTATGATGATTTTTGCAATTCTCAAGCAAAAAAACAGTTCAATTAAGGCACACAGGACTCGCTTATAGCGAGCTTCTGAATCCTGTTCGCTGGGTGCGATGCAACATCTCTGTGGCGACTGGACCCTCGGGTGCTTCTGTCTTTTCACAAATGCCGGCTTTACCCGGCAATTGAATCAGAGGCTATTTTACTATGTAGAAGTGAATAAACTATAAATATATGTATATATATATGTCACAATGACATGTATATATATATATATATATATGTATTCTAAGTGTGTATATTTTGTGTTTACAAGGAAAGAAAGTGTTTTTTTAGTTGCGATATTTTGTTCCCATAGACTTACATGGGACTTCCGGTATCGGAATCGGATATCGCCGATAGTTAGTGATATCGGCGATACCATTCCGATCCGATATTTTTAGATATCGAGCAGTATCGCTCAACACTATTGATGAGCCATTTCTGTGGCCACTGAGGGTTTGTGTTATTTAGCCTGAGAGGGGGTCAATATCCATGGCCCCTTCACCGGCTATTAATATCAGCTTACAGCTGTCTGTTTAACATTTGCTGGTTAGAATTTATAGAGACACCATACATCATTTTTTTTCTGGGGTCCCACTGTAAACTAACCATTAAAGGCTAAACAAACAGCTTTGAGCTGATATTAATAGCCTGGGAACATTTAGAGCTAATGGCCCCTTTCCCAGATTATTAATATCAGCCCCCCAGCTGTTGGTTTTTACTGTGCTGGTTATGAAAATTACACTGTAGCCCACACCATTTTTTTAAGTAATTTATTTATTTAAAAATAAAAAAAACAAGTGCAGGAAAAAAAAAACACACAGAGCACTGATTATATAGCACACTGACATATACTCTATCTATCTATATTTGAACATCTTTAATGCAAAATACATTTTAATTTCTATACTGCATTTTATTCAATATGTGTCACACTGACAACACACAGACACGGACAGCACACTGACATCACATGGATGTCACATACATACATATGGATAGCACACGGATACAGACCACGGATCTCACCAGTACTGTTTTTTCCAGTACCAAAATCAACAGGACGTGTAAAGGAGGTCTAAGGCGGTGAAGGAGTATTCCTGTTTTCCCCACCCCTTAAGTGTACTTAATGTTTCATCATGTAAATAGTTATTGTATGAGTATAAGCGTTTGGTGGTATTGCTACATAATGCTATGTGCTACTGCTAACAGTAATGGTACTGCCACATTCATGATGTGTTACCATTGTGTATATGTATATATATTTGCTTATGCCTTATGTTCCTTTGCATAATAATGTGTTTAATGTTCTTTACATATGTATAGCTTAGGGAAAGTTAAGTGCATCCTGTTGGGGCATTAGAGGAGGACACTTTAGCATATAGTCTCTATATCTGGGTAAGTGTAGTACTGTTATGGGCCACTAGGTGGGGGCATACTAGTGGGCCTTGCTAAGTATAGTTGCTAGATAGTTCACATAGTGTTAGTGTAGGAGGGGCTGCCGGGTAGTAGTGTAAAGTTTTTAGGAAGATTAGCTCAGACAGGGCCAGCGTGCCCAAGTGTCCATAAGGGCTTAGGCCCGGACAATCGGCAGCCACGCAACATTTAAGGACAGCAACCCACATTACCATGGCCGCTGCATAGTCTCGCAGTGGGTCCATACAGAGAGAAAAGATATGGCGTCTTACCACCTGGGCCAGTGCATTAAGGGTAGAAGTTGGCTGGACCAAATGGACTGAAGGGAGCTGGAGCTTCGACGAGTTCAGTACAGATGGGCCGGATGCTTCACTGGGGGTCACCAAACGTAGTGATTAGTGTTGAGCATTCTGATACTGCAAATATCGGGTATCGGCCGATATTTGCTGTATCGGAATTCCGATTCTGAGTTCCGATATTTTTGTCATATCGGATACCGGAATCGGAGTTTTCCGACCAAGTCTATGGGAGTTCCTGTGTCACAGAACGAAGTACGTGACACAGGAACTCCCCAAAACTGTCACTGTCAGTGTCGGTCGGGTCTGTCAGGTGTCAGGACTCAGCAGAGTCCGCACTTACCTGTCAGAAGATCCCCTTCCCCGGCGGTCACGTCCTCCTGGATGGCCGCCATTACCCTGTCCCTGGCGGTCACGTGCAGAATCTCGCGATAACTGCAGTGACTGCCGGGTACTGGGTAATCTCGGCCAGCTGTACTCTCGCGACAGCTGGCCGTAAACCAGTCCGGATTACGTCACCGCCGGGGACGCAGCTCAGGTAAGCAGCTCTGCTACATGTGGATGTCAGGCTCAGCCTGTCATCCAGATGTAGCAGAGCTGGACTCGTCGTGGGACACTCATTATCTTGGACTGCGTCGGACAGGTGGTATTTGTGTTGGTTTATTATTTTTGTTTTTTTTACAGGAGATCGATGGCGTCGCAGGAATGAGAGTGTAATAAAAATAATGAAAACTGTGTGGTATTTTATTTCATTAAAATACTTTTTTCTTGCTGTGTTTTTTTTTTTAAATTTACAAACTATGATTAATAATGGATCGGTGTCTTATTGACGCCTCTCCATTATTAACCCCTCTCTGACATTAGACGTACTATCCCGTCCATAAAACCCGTGCCATTCTGCCCATGGACGGGATAGTACGTCATAGGCGATCAGCTGCGCTCCTGAGGGGAGCGCAGCTAATCGCCGCCGGGTGTCAGCTGATTATCACAGCTGACACCCGTGACTGTGTGTCAGGAGCGGTCACGGACCGCTCCCGGCACATTAACCCCTAGCACACCGCGATCAAACATGATCGCGGTGTACTGGGGGCACAGGGGAGGATCGCGCAGGGTGGGGGCTCCCTGCGCGCCCCCCCTGAGACCCTCAGACCAGCGCGATGTGATCGCGCTGTTCTGAGGGCTTCCTCCCTCCCAGGACCCGGATCCAAGATGGCGCCGGGGTCCTGGAGGGAGGCGGCTCCCTCAGTGCCTGCTGAGAGCAGGCACTGAGAAGCCTGCATCTATGCCTGAGCGATCGCTGGTGTGACAGTGTGCTGTGCACACTGTCACACCAGCGATTTGATAAAATACAGTGATGTCCCACCCTGGGACAAAGTAAAAAAGTTAAAAAAATAAAAATAAACATGTTATAAAAAAAAATCCAAAATAAATTAAAAAAAAAAAAAATATTCCCCAATAAATTCATTTCTTCCTGTAAATAAAAAAAACCAAACAATAAAAGTACACATATTTGGTATCGCCGCGTCCGTAACGACCCCCCCTATAAAACTGTCCCACTAGTTACCCCTTTAGTGAACCCCTTAAAAAAAAAAAAAAAAAAAACGAAGCAAAAAATCAATGCTTTATCATCATACCGCCGAACAAAAAGTGGAATAACGCGCGATCAAAAAGACCGATATAAATAAACATGGTACCGCTGAAAACGTCATCTTGTCCCGCAAAAAACGAGCCACCATACAGCATCATCAGCGAAAAAATAAAAAAGTTATAGCTCGCAGAATAAAGCGATGCAAAAATAATTATTTTTTATATAAAATTGTTTTTATTCTATAAAAGCGCCAAAACATAAAAAAATGATATAAATGAGGTATCGCCATAATCGTACTGACCCGAAGAATAAAACTGCTTTATCAATTTTACTACACGCGGAACAATAAAAACGCCTCCCCCAAAAGAAATTCATGAATTGCTGATTTTTGTTCATTCTAACCTCCCAAAAATCGAAATAAAAAGCGATCAAAAAATGTCACCTGCTCAAATATGGTACAAATAAAAACGTCAACTCGTACCGCAAAAAATAAGACCTCACATGACTCTGTGGGCCAAAATATGCAAAAATTATAGCTCTCAAAATGTGGCGATGCAAAAAACTATTTTGCAATAAAAAGCGTCTTTTAGCGTGACAGCTGCCAATCATAAAAACCCGCTATAAATAGTAAATCAAACCCCCCTTTATCACCTCCTTAGTTAGGGAAAAATAATAAAATTAAAAAAATGTATTTATTTCCATTTTCCCATTAGGGTTAGGGTTGCGGCTAAAGTCAGGGTTAGGGTTGGCGCTAAAGTTAGGATTAGGGTTAGGGTTGGGATTAGGGGTGTGTTAGGGTTAGGTTTGTGGTTAGGGTTGGGACTAGGGTTAGGGGTGTGTTGGGGTTAGGGTTGGAGTTAGAATTGGGGGGTTTCCGCTGTTTAGGCACATCAGGGGCTCTCCAAATGTGACATGGCGTCTGATCTCAATTCCAGCCAATTCTGCGTTGAAAAAGTCAAACGGTGCTCCTTCACTTCTGAGCTCTGCCATGCGTCCAAACAGTAGTTTATCCCCAATATGGGGTATCAGCGTACTCTGGACCCAAGAGTTATTGTGCAATTTGTCCTATTTCTTCTGTTACCCTTGGGAAAATAAAAAACTGGGGGCGAAAATATCATTTTTGTACAAAAAAAATTATTTTTTTGTTTTTACGGCTGTACATTACAAACTTCTGTGAAGCACTTGGGGCTTCATAGCGCTCACCACACACCTAGATAAGTTCCTTGTGGGGTCTATTTTCCAAAATGGGGTCACTTGTTGGGGATTTCCACTGTTTAGGCGCATCAGGGGCTCTCCAAATGCGACATGACGCCCCCAGACCATTCCATCAAAGTCTGCAATCCAAAACGTCACTACTTCCCTTCCGAGCCCAAACGTGTACCCATACAGTAGTTTTCTCCCACATATTGGGTATCAGCGTACTCAGGACAAATTGGGCAACAACTTTTGGGGTCCAATTTCTCCTGTTACCCTCGTAAAAATAAAATATTGGGGCGAAAAAAATCATTTTTGCAAAAAAAAAAAAAAAAGATTTTTTATTTTTACGGCTGTGCGTTATAAACTTCTGTGAAGCACTTCGGGGTTCAAAGTGCTCACCACACATCTAGATAAGTTCCTTGTGGGGTCTATTTTCCAAAATGGGGTCACTTGTCTGGGGTTTCCACTGTTTAGGTGCATCAGGGGCTCTCCAAATGTGACATGACGCCCCCAGACCATTCCATCAAAGTCTGCAATCCAAAACGTCACTACTTCCCTTCCGAGCCCCGACGTGTGCCCATACAGTAGTTTTCGCCCACATATTGGGTATCAGTGTACTCAGGACAAATTGGACAACAACTTTTGCGTTCCAATTTCTTCTGTTACCCTTGTGAAAATAAAATATTGGGGGCGAAAAAATCATTTTTGTAAAAAAAAAAAAAAGATTTTTTATTTTACGGCTGTACGTTATAAACTTTAGTGAAACACCTGGGGGTTCAAAGTTCTCACCACACATCTAGATAAGTTCCTTGAGGGGTCTAGTTTCCAAAATGGTGTCATTTATGGGGGTTTCCACTGTTTAGGCAGATCAGGAGCTCTCCAAACACGACATGGCGTCCAGCCAATTCTGCGTTGAAAAAGTCAGACGGCGCTCCTTCCCTTCCAAACTCTGCCATGCACCCAAACAGTGGTTTACCCCCACATATGGGGTATCAGCGCACTCAGGACAAATTGCACAATAACTTTTGGAGTCTTGTTACCCTTGGAAAAATAAAAATTGGGGTGAAAAGATCATTTTTGTGGAAAAAATATGATTTTTAAATTTTACGGCTCTACGTTATAAACTTGTGTGAAGCACTTGGGGGTTCAAATTGCTCATCAAAAATCTAGATAAGTTCCTTAGGGGGTCTAGTTTCCCAAATGGGGTCATTTGTGGGGGGTTTCCACTGTTTAGGCACATCAGGGGCTCTCCAAATGCAACATGGCATCCAAACTCAATTCCAGCCAATTTTGGTTGGAAAAAGTCAAATGGTGCTCCTTCCATTCCGAGCTCTGCCGTGCGCCCAAACAGTGGTTCCCCCCCACATATGGGGTATCAGCGTACTCAGGACAAATTGTACAACAACTTATGTGGTCCAATTCTCCTGTTTCCCTTGGGAAAATAAAAATTAGTGACTAAAAGATAATTTTTGTGGGAAAAAAATAGGATTTTTTATTTTCATGCCCGGGCATTATAAACTTGTGTGAAGCACTTGGGGGTTCAAAGTGCTCACCAAAGATCTAGATAAGTTCCTTAGGGGGTCTAGTTTCCAAAATGGGGTCACTTGTGGGGGGTTTCCACTGTTTAGGCTCATCTGGGGCACTGCAAACGGAACATGACCCCCATTAACGTCTGCATTCCAAAACGTTACTACTTCCTTTCCAAGCCCTGCCGTGCGCCCAAACAGTTTCCCCCCCCCACATATGGGGTATCAGCGTACTCAGGACAAATTGTACAACAACTTTTGGGGTCCAATTTCCTTGGGAAAATTCAAAAATTTGGGACTAAAAAATCATTTTTGTGGAAAATTGATTTTTTTTTTTTTCACACCCAGGCTTTATAAACTTTTGTGAAACACTTGAGGGTTCAAAGTGCTCACAACAGATCTAGATAAGTACCTTAGGGGGTCTAGTTTCCAAAATGGTGTCACTTGTGGGGGGTTTCCACTGTTTAGGCGCATCAGGGGCTCTCCAAACGCGACATGGCATCCAATCTAAATTCCAGCCAATTTTAGTTTGAAAAAGTCAAACGTCACTCCTTCCCTTACGAGCTCTGCCGTGTGCCCAAACAGTGGTTTTCCCCCACATATGGGGTATTGGCGTACTCAGGAGAAATTGCATAACAACCTTATCTGTCCATTTTCTCCTTTTACCCTTGTGAAAATAAAAAAAAAGTTTGTAAAAGATCATTTTTGTGGCTAAAAAGTAAAATATTCATTTTTTCCTTCCACGTTGCTTTAGTTACTGTGAAGCACCTGAAGGTTAATAAACTTCTTGAATGTGGTTTTGAGTACCTTGAGGGGTGCAGTTTTTATAATGGTGTCACTTTTGGGTATTTTCTGCCATATAGACCCCTCAAAGTGACTTCAAATGTGAGGTGGTCCCTAAAAAAAATGGCTTTGTAAATTTTGTTGTAAAAATGAGAAATCGCTGGTCAACTTTTAACCCTTATAACTTCCTAACAAAAAAAAATTTTGGTTCCAAAATTGTGCTGATGTAAAGTAGACATGTGGAAAATGTTATTTCTTAACTATTTTGTGTGATATATTTCTCTGTTTTAAGGGAATAAAAATTCAAAGTTTGAAAATTGCAAAATTTTAAAAATTTTCGCCATATTTGCGTTTTTTTCAAAAAGTAAACGCAAGTTATATCGAAAGAAATTTTACCACTAACATGAAGTACAATATGTCACGAGAAAACAATCTCAGAATCGCGAAGATCCGTTGAAGCATTCCAGAGTTATAACCTCATAAAGAGACAGTGGTCAGAATTGTAAAAATTGGCCCGGTCATTAACGTGCAAACCACCCTTGGGGGTGAAGGGGTTAACCGGGCTTATTGTCACCGATCAATCAAAGGTGACATTAACCCCTTATTACCCCACTTGCCACCGCTACAGGGCAAGTGAGAAGAGCCGGGTAAAGTGCCACAATTGGCGCATCTTTGGATGCGCCATTTGTGGGGCTGCTGCAGCCTGGTATTTTTAGGCTGTTGAGGGCCAAAATCCATGGGCCTTGACAGTCTTTTAATACCAGGCCGCAGCAGTCTGCATTTTACTTAGCTAGTTAACAAAAATAGGGGGATCCCCACGCCATTTTTTTTTTGAGGGGATCCCCTATTTTTGTTAACCAGCCAAGCTAAGCAGACTGCTGTGGCCTGGTATTATCAGGCTTGCAAGGTCCATGGGTATTGGCTCCTTAACAGCCTGAAAAACCAGGCCTCAGTAGTCTGCTTTATCAGGCTGGTTAACAAAAATAGGGGGGACCCAGCGCCATTTTTTTTTTAGAGGGGATCCCCTATTTTTGTTAATCAGTTCACTTCATGTCAGCCGGGATTCCCTCTGACGTCAATGATGCTGTGGGTGTCCCTGGCTGACCTGAAGTGAAAGTGGAAAGCAATCAATTATGCTAACCACTTCCTCTTCTGTCAGCCAGGAGAGGAGCTCATTCATTCGGGGGTTTACTGTGAGACTGTCAGCATTAGCTGCAGTCTCTGCAGTAAACATTAACCCTTTCAGAAGGATTACATCGGGGGACCTGACTGAACATCAGATAGGTAAGAATAATGTTGCTTTATTATTTTATTTTTATTACAGGTGAACAAGGGCTTCGCAAGGAATGGCAGTAAAATAAAATATTGTCAAAAACTGTGTGTTTATTTCATTAAAATGATTTTTTATTAAAGTGTGTGTGTTTTATTTTTATTTCATACAATAGGATTAATAATTGATAGTTGTCTAATTGACAGCTCTCAATTATTAACCTGGCTTAAACTCACCTTTCAATAGCAAGGTGGCTTTAACCCCTTATTAACCCATTCGCCACCGCTACAGGGCAATGGGAATAGACGGGCAAAGTGCCAGAAAGGGCGAATCCAATTATAGATTTGCCTTTTCTGGGGTGTCTGGGGGCATATGTTAGTAGCCGGGGGGGGGGGCAAAAATAATGGTCCTTCTCTGGGCTATTATTATCTGCCCCCACTCGCTGGCTTTGTCTGTCTGGTTGAGAAAATAGGGCGGGAGCCCACGCATTTTTTTTCAACAATTTTACACCTCATATATATATATATACATGTCATTGAATTTGTGACACATATATATATATATATATATATTTATAGTTCATACACTTCTACATAGTATAATAGCCGCTAATTCAACTGCCGGCTTTTGTGAAAATACAGAAGCCGACATGAAATGACACATGGTTTACATAGAGTTAACCGTGTCATTTCATGTTGTTTGATATATTGTTTTCACTAACAATTACATGAGTGTATGTGTGCAAAATTTGACACATGTAGGGGTTAATTAAAGGTGTAAATTCGTAGCAAAAAAGTCCGTTTTTTTTACAACGAATTTACACCTTTAATTAACTCCTACAGGTGTGAAATTTTGCACACATACACTCATGTAATTGTTTGTGAAAACCAGATATCAAACTACATGAAAAGACATGGTTAACTCTATGTAAACCATGTGTCATTTCATGTCGGGTGCTTCTGTATTTTCACAAAAGCCGGCGTTACCCGGCAATTGAATCAGAGGCTATTTTACTATGTAGAAGTGTATGGGGCCCGTCTCACATAGCGATATCGCTACCGAGATCGGTGCTGAGTCACTAGTTTTGTGACGCAGCACCGAGCTCACCAGCGATATCGCTGTGTGTGACATTCAGCGGCGATCAGCCCCCCTGCCGGGTATCGCTGATCGTCGCTGAAATGTCAGGACATTTTTTTGATCGCTGGTCTCCCGCTGACAGGCACGCATCGCTGCATGTGACAGGCGGGGAGACCAGCGATCCGCTGGTAACAAAGGTACACAGCGGGTTTCCAGGCGCGGGGCTGTGCCTAGAAACCCGCTGTGTACCTTGGATACCAGCGCCCTGAAGCAGGGAGCTGGTAACCAAGGTACACAACGGGTTTCCAGGCACCGCGCAGCGCTTGGAAACCCGCTGTGTACCTTGGATACCAGCTCCCTGCATCAGGGCGCTGGTATCCAACGTACACTGCGGGTAACTAAGCGATGTTACCCGCAGTGTCGCTGTGCTGATCGCTGCCCTGAGCTGCCTGTTTGGCAGCTCAGCAGCGATAATATAGCGATACACCAGCGATCCTGACAAGTGCATATCGTTGTCAGGATCGCTGGTGTATCGCTATGTGAGACCCAGCCTTATGAACTATAAATATATGTATATATATATATATATGTCACAATGACATGTATATATAAATATTTTATATATATATGTGTATTCTATGTGTGTATATTTAGTGTTTACAAGGAAAGAAAGGGTTTTTTTTAGTTCCGAAATTTCTGTCCCATTGACTTGCATTGTGTTTCCGGTATCGGATCGGTGATACCCGATACTTTTTGAGTATCGGGCCGATCCAATCCGATCCGATATTTTAGGATATCGGGCAGTATCGCTCAACACTAGTAGTGATTGATTAATTCAGTTCTGAGGTAAAGCAGGCTAAAGGAAGTGTCATTATGGCGAGGTTAGGCCTAGAAGAAACTGGGGAGCAGCCTAGGAAGGTTCGGGCTGGGTGTGTACTTCACAGAATTGACAGCAAGGCAGGGAGAGAAAAGGAAGCGAATGTAACACCTGTTGTGCCAACTGTGGATGTAACATCTTAAGAGGTCAGTAAAGAAAGTGTTCAAGTTGTTCTGGACTGTGTCTCCATTACTGGGGGTCACCTGGAAGAGGGACAGTCGGTGCCTGGGAAGCGCCCAGCAGAAGTGGAATCTGGAGATGCAGGTATGCCAGAGGGAAGAACACTGTTTCAGGTAGGGGAAGGGCTGGTCATGGATGTTACGGTAATCCAGGTCATGACTTACAAAGGCCTAACAGCTGCTGAGTCACAATCTCTACACCAGAATACACCCTTCACAGACACCTCTCTTTTGCAGCAATCTCTTATAGATCTTCTTTCCATTTTGCAAACACATATTTATCACAGATATACAGTTTCACTATTCCTCACACATAAATCAATCTTCTAGCAATCTCTAGTGTGGCATTTCTCTTACCTCTCATTCATCAGCTTCCAGACTCTTTTGGTTTGGCAATTCTCAACCTTCTGTTCCCCTATATCTTCCCTATTCTAATTGATGCAATTTTCACAAACAAGAGGAAGGCTCGATGCTCTCCTTCTCTTCTTATGGCCATTCAAATTGAAAAGCAAATAACACTGTTTTCCATAGTGTAACTTGTATAGTAAAAAGATCAGTATATGCAATTGTGTAGTCTTCTCACCTGATTAGATTGTGCCAAGGGAGCACAATACTATGCTTGTTTGAAAGCGGCCTTAGAAATTAAATTGAATAACATAAAATGCATATTATAAAACATAGGAAAGATGTGTATCTTCGTACCGTGTTAGCCAGTAGATAGAAAAATATTTAGATAGAAAGTATGTGGGGGAGACGGGCAAAAACTGAGAACAAGGATGAATTCTCATCGCCACACAATAAGAGAAAAAATAATGGATTTACCTGTGGCAAAACACTTTTGTATGCCCGGTCATAGCATGATGGATATGGAATTACTTATATTAAAATCTAACTTCAAATCTGAGAAAGATAGAAAGGTTTGGGAATATAAGCTCATGATGACCTTTGACACTCTTAGTGTTGGAATGAACGTGTCACATGGATTTATGTCTTTCTATATCAATTAAGGAATCTGCTTCTCTGACCTTCTAGGGTCATCAAAACACAATACCAGACCCCAATCAGAGGGCAATAAAACTTTACCTCCTTATCTATAAACTGTTCCAATATTTATGTTCAACCCTCTGCCATAATGACAGTTCTGCTTCACGTCACTTGTCTTATCTATTGCATTATTCCTGTGTCCTTTTGTGTATATAAATATGTGATTCTTCAGATTTTGTATTAGTCTTTGCCTGATGAAGAGACCTGAGTAGTCTCGAAAGCTTGCAATTTGTTACCATCTTTTCAGTTAGCCATTAAAAGGTATCAACCACTGAAGACTCTCAAGTCTAAATATTTTTCTATTATAAAACAATAACTTGACAAAAAAAGCTATATCAAGTTTTTGCCAGAAGATGGCACCAACGAGCCAGATTGGTAAGATAAGTTTTGCAATATGGGACAGAATAGGATATACAAGGACAAGAAAAAACTAAGTGCGGAATTACTGAGATTAATTTTAAGTTTTTGGGTTGTTTCCATATGTAGTTTTCCAATAAATAATCAATATATACAGCGTGCACTGCATATACGTCTGATACTAAAGCACAAGTGCTTAAATGGAACCTGTCACATGGAAAAACGTTATTAATCTGCAGATATGTGGTTAATCTGCAAGTTAATAATGTTCTAAACATGCCCAGCTCCCGCAATTAGACCCCGGCAGAAGGAAATTACTTTATTCCCTCTCTCAGTGTTCGGGTTTCAGTCACTGGGGCGTCGCCAGCGCGGGTTCAGTCACCACTCTGTGTATAGTAAGTGTGGCGCCCTGAGGGTCCAGTCGCCACAGAGATGTTGCATCTCACCCAGAGGTGTGACACCTGACTCTCAGGTAAGGAGGAAGCACCTCATTGACTCCATCACTGCATCCACACACATCATGCCAGTGCTGAGCATCAGGCTGGTTAGGAAAGGGTGTAGAAGTGGGTGGGTGGAGTCAGCTGCAGCATTAGGTTGCAATGTGTTAGTTTAGAGTTTAAGTTTGAGTCAGGCAGCCAGCGTGTGTACTGGGCTGACCTGCAGCTCCTCTGAGTTCACCTCAGGGAGCTGTGCTGAAGAGAGTGAAGGGGTCCAGGGCAGAGACAGCAATTGAAGCTGTGCCCCATCCTGAAGAAGGAAGGACCAGGCAAAACTCGGGGAACGGTCCCTAGACTGGTGGGTCAGTTCAACGCCACTAGTAACACCGAGTATAGTGGGACTCTTCAAGGGCCACTAGCTGCCATATTCTCATACGGGAGGAAGCTAGGGATCAAGTACGTCCAGGCATCCGACGGTGTCTCGGTCTCCGTGAAGAGGAGATCAGCGTCCCGGGACATCGGGTCATACCTGTAAACTGAAAGGATCCAATACTACCTCGTCCGAGGGCTCTGTGGTAGGGAGGTACAGAGAAGGAGTAAGGAGTGTAGCACTAAGAAGCCGGAAAGGAACATAAAGGGAGTCTTTGGGAGTGTGACCAATCTACCTGAGGGTTGCTGGACTACTCACTGGAAGGACACAGTGCAACCAGGCATCTGTCTTGCTGGCAACAGACTGTGAGTAAACCTTTGAAACTGCACAAGAACTGTTTCCTGCATTATTACTCCGTCGCACACTCCACTCTGCTACATCTATCCTGCACCATTGCTTTATCTTTCATCTACCTGCCCTGGGAGGACACAGTCTCACCTGTAGGAGACTTTACACCAAGCTGCACAATACCATCCCTCCCAGAGGACCTGCACAGCAGCGCTGGTCACCCTGACCAGGTACTACAGGTGGCGTCACGACAAACTACACGAACATTTAATCCCCTGTAAATACATCCCCTTATCAGTGAGCCCCAGGGCCACGGACCGAGCTGCAGCTACCGTGACATCCCCCATAGAGATCAACGGGCTCGGTGCCGAGTACCCCAAGGCCCTGGCGGGCGGCTCATAAGCGGTGGCTGTAATCGCGCCCCTGGCACTGAAAATGGCAGCATACAATGAGTGGTGACTGAACCCATGTAGGCGCCACCCCCATTACTGAAAACTGTGGGGCAGGCTCAGAACGCTATTGACCTGCAGATTAACACAATATTTGCAGATTAACAGCATTTTCTCATGATAGGTTCACAAAAGTATCGGGTAATTATCTAGTAACAAATACAAAAATAATTCCTGTTAAAATAGAACCTTTAATATTCTCATTAAAAATAGTCCAAAAAAAAGAATATCACAAGACAAAACAATGTACCCCAATGGGGATAGTGCACTCAAAACTGGCTAGTAAAGATAAAGCCACAATTAATAGAAATTCTGGGTATTGGTAGTTTAGTTCACCCTAAAAGATCACTATACAGAGTCCCTTCCTTGCTGCGGAGGTTGGCACCGTACCTTGGATGTCATATGGCCTCACTGATGGCTATTCAGTTGTTGAATGAGCAGTTACCCACTTAAATTAATGATGAACCAACTCTACCAAGAAAAATGCCATACAGGACAAATAACAAACCATAGATGCCAGTGGGACCCAGAGACTGAATAGAGCGTGACAGGCCAAAAGACTATCACAAACTATGGATAATCAAACATGATATCTATTCATATTCAAGTTCAATAAACATGGCTTAAAAAGACGCATTGACAGGGCATATAACATATGATCATATAATTTCAGCCTCAGTCAGGTAAAATCGCCTCTAAGAATACGTAGATGCTACAACAAATGATAGACACTAATAAAAAAGAAGTATTATGCTTTAAATGTATTTAAATGTACGTATAGTACACTGGAATCTGTCTCACCCCAGAACATCTCTAAGTATAGGGTATGCCACACTAAACAATATCGCTAACGGGATCGCTAAAAAACGTCACTATTTAGCGATCCCGTTAGCGATATTGTTCAGTGCGGCAGCTTCCAGCGACGAGCTTCCTGCTGTGATCTCGCTCGTCGCTGGAATCGTTCCGGACCCTATTTCGTCGCTGGCGCTCCCGCTGGGTAAGTATCTAATCGCTGTGTGGCACCTTTTCTTAGCGATTTAGCGGTACTTTTGTACCGCTAAAGTCGTTAAGAAGATCGCTAACGGCGATAGCGTCGTTAACTATATCGCTAAATGTGGCCGCATTTAGCGATATAGAAACAATCCCGCTAGCGATCTCATTAGTATGCAACGCTAACGAGATCGCTAGCGGGATAGCTTAGTGTGGCAGTACCTTAAGTGTCCCTACCTTACAGCAGAGGTTGGCACCCTAGCTTGCTCGCAATATGGCGCCCCCACTCAACAATAGCTGCCCCTGAAGGACCCTATTAGCTGCTATCTTACTTTATAGATATATTCATTGGCAGCAGGGGGTCTTGGATAATCATCAAGAGTGGATGTCAGTCAAACCGGATTATGATAAACACTACTGTAGATTTTGCAGCCTAAAGAGATGAACTAAACACAATACAGTGGGTGCAACACCTCTTAGGGCCAGGGCTGCCACTAGGAATTTCGGGGCCCCATACAGGCAAAATTTATGGGGCCCCCCTTGAGATTCCGCCCAGGCTCCACCCCCCAGTTCCGCATCCACCCTAGCTCCTCCTCCACCACGCAAACCTTCCAAAATCCCTCCGCCCTTTCATGGAAAAACTTCACTTCTGCACCATGCCCTCACCAATGACACATTAACACCAATCACTCGATGAATATGCAGCATTTTGCTTGTTTAGTGTAATACACCCCATAGTCCTCCATATATTATAATGTGCACCACAGTCCTCCATAATGTGCACACCCCATAGTCCTCCATATAATATAATGTATCCATAGTACTCCATATAGTATAATACACTCCTAATAGCCCTCCATATATTAAAATACACTCAGTCATTCATATAGTATAATACACTCCTCATAGTGCTCCATATAGTATAATGCACTGCCATAGTCATCCATGTAGTACAATTCACTTCCCATAGTATAATGCACCCCATAGTTCTTCATATGGTATAATGTATTCCCCATAGTCCTCGATACAGTATAATGCAGCCCACATATTGTATTCTTTAAACTCCTCTATTCTTTTAATTTTTGTTTTTTATGTTCTTGTTTTTAATCTGTGTGTTTGTTGTATAGTGTCCTTTTATTTGTATCCTAATGCTAGTTTTATTTTCTAGTTTTGCCCCTTACTGTTGAATCATGCTGCAACTTGATTTTTTGAAGAATGTGAGGACTTAATGACATCGGATGGAGACCTAACAGTACCTCATTGAATGAATATCTTCTTTCTTTTCACATGTGTCACGTTTGTGTCATTATATTATTATTTTTTTTTTTTATTTTCTTATTTTTTATATTATTTATATTATTTTTTCATTATTTTTATTATATATTTTTTTCTTATTTTATTGTGTTTCTCACATTTTGACACAGTATATTTAATGTGTTTTCTATTGGTATATGTTTAAATGGTATACTTATGAACTCTATATTGGTACACATTATACACGGTATATTATTATATTATGCACCAGGTTTATTTTTATTCATATATATCTTTTTCACTTATCTCCATCCATTTATATTCAGGGGTTCATTGCAGCATTGATTTCAATAGTTTTTATTATATTTTTCTTTTCATGTTTTCTTTTTATCTCCCATTCATTTACCTTTTTCGATCCGTTGGTATTGTGGACCAGTGCGCATGCGCGGCACCGTTTCTGGCCGGAGCGTCGCACAAGGCCTCCTATTATGACGCGTGCGGGTCATTGACGTCACAACGGGGTGTTCCCGTGACCCGCAGCGCCATGGACGCCGAGTGTGACGTAACTTCCGGCGCGACGGAGCAGCGCACGCGCCGATATTGAATCCACATGTGAGTGGGGTTTATTGGGGCATATAAAGCAGGATGGGTGCAAATTCTAAACACGGCCCCCCGAGGAAGCCCACGCGAAACGCGCGTTGGGGCTACGTGTCCATTGAAGCGAGGCACTATGGGTGAGACTGGATGCTTACTGTTATATATTTTTGTGTACTATGATTCCTGCTCTGAGCTATTATGATCTCTGTGGTTGCGGCTGAGTTAGCCGGGTGACTTCACCGCTACTATATACTACCAGTACTAGGAGCGTAATAGTGTTAGTATAAGCACTTTTTGTGTATTGGAATACTTTGGACTATTATTATTGAAGCAGGTTACATATATGTATATATTTTGTGAGCATTATCCCCCACCTTGTGTTATTGTATCACTCTACCTAGGACCGCAACACTATATACGGTTGTTTGTCTTTTCCCTTATTTGTGCCTTATAGGCGTTTCTGTATATTTGTATCTATATATTTCTAAATTCTTCTTGATACCAATAAAATTTATATTTTACTATATTGGTGGTGTATTTACACTTTGTTGTTCTTGTTTGAAGTACACATATTGTATAATGCAGTCACCCTATAGAGCATAATGCAGCTACCCCACAGAGCATAATGCAGCCACCCCACAGAGTATAATGCAACCACCCCAGAGCATAATGCAACCACCCCACAGAGTATAATGTAAACCCCCCATAGAATATAATTGAGCCCCCTCATATAGTATAATGTAGCCCCTCCATAAAATACAATGTAGCCCTCCTCATATAGTATAATGCAGCCCCCATAGAATATAATGTAGTTCCCTCATAAAGTATAATGAAGCCCCCATACAATATAATCTAGCCCCCATAGAATACAATGTAGCCACCTCATACAGTATAATGTAGCCCCCTCATAAGAGTATGATGCAATCACCCCTCATAGAATATAATAAATATAATACAGCCCCTCATAGAATATAATGTATCCCCGAATAGAATATCATACAGCCCGCCTCCCCAAAGGAATATAACGTAGCCCACATAGTATATAACACAGCCACAAAGTATATAACACAGCCACCCTATAAAATATACTATATCTCCCAATAGTATATCACACAGCCAACATAGTATATAGCACAGCCCACATAGTATATAGCGCAGCCCACATAGTACATAGTGCGGCCCACATAGTATACAGCAGGACCACATAGTATACAGCAAGGCCCACATAGTATACAGCAGGGCCCACATAGTGTACAGCGTGGCCCACATAGTGTACAGCGTGGCCCACATAGTGTACAGCAGGGCTCACATAGTATACAGCAGGGCCCACATAGTATATAGCGTGGCCCACATAGTATATAGCGTGGCCCACAGTGTACAGCATGGCCCACATAGTATATAGCAGGGCCCACATGGTATATAGCAGGGTCCACATAGTATATAGCAGGGCCCACATTGTACAGCAGGACCCACATTGTACAGCAGGGCCCACATAGTATACGGCAGGGCCCACATAGTATACGGCAGGGCCCACATAGTATACGGCAGGGCCCACAAAGTATACGGCAGGGCCCACATAGTATACAGCGTGGCCCACATAGTGTACAGCGTAGCCCACATAGTGTACAGCGTGGCTGGCCAACATAGTGTACAGCGTGGCCCACATAGTATACAGCTCTGCCCACATAGTATACAGCTCTGCCCAAATAGTATACAGCTCTGCCCACATAGTATACAGCTTTGCCCACATAGTATACAGCTTTGCCCACATAGTATACAGCTCTGCCCAAATAGTATACAGTTCTGCCCACATAGTATACAGCTCTGCCCAAATAGTATACAGCTCTGCCCACATAGTATACAGCTCTGCCCACATAGTATACAGCTCTGCCCACATAGTATACAGCTCTGCCCAAATAGTATACAGCACTGCCCACATAGTATACAGCTCTGCCCACATAGTATAGAGCGCTGCCCACATAGTATACAGCTCTGCCCACATAGTATACAGCTCTGCCCACATAGTATACAGCGTTGCCCACATAGTATACAGCTCTGCCCACATAGTATACAGCTCTGCCAACATAGTATACAGTTCTGCCCAAATAGTGTACAGCTCTGCCCACATAGTATACAGCTCTGCCCACATAGTATACAGCTCTGCCCATATAGTATACAGCTCTGCCCAAATAGTATACAGCGCTGCCCACATAGTATACAGCTCTGCCCACATAGTATAGAGCGCTGCCCACATAGTATACAGCTCTGCCCACATAGCATACAGCTCTGCCCACATAGTATACAGCGCTGCCCACATAGTATACAGCTCTGCCCACATAGTATACAGCTCTGCCAACATAGTATACAGCGCTGCCCACATAGTATACAGCTCTGCCCACATAGTATACAGCTTTGTCCACATAGTATACAGCTTTGCCCACATAGTATACAGCTCTGCCCAAATAGTATACAGCTCTGCCCACATAGTATACAACTCTGCCCAAATAGTATACAGCTCTGCCCACATAGTATACAGCTCTGCCAACATAGTATACAGCTCTGCCCACATAGTATACAGCTCTGCCCAAATAGTATAGAGCGCTGCCCACATAGTATACAGCTCTGCCCACATAGTATAGAGCGCTGCCCACATAGTATACAGCTCTGCCCACATAGTATACAGCTCTGCCCACATAGTATACAGCGCTGCCCACATAGTATACAGCTCTGCCCACATAGTATACAGCTCTGCCAACATAGTATACAGTTCTGCCCAAATAGTGTACAGCTCTGCCCACATAGTATACAGCTCTGCCCACATAGTATACAGCTCTGCCCAAATAGTATACAGCGCTGCCCACATAGTATACAGTGCTGCCCACATAGTATAGAGCGCTGCCCACATAGTATACAGCTCTGCCCATATAGTATACAGCTCTGCCAAAATAGTATACAGCCTGCCCACATAGTATACAGCTCTGCCCACATAGTATAGAGCGCTGCCCACATAGTATACAGCTCTGCCCACATAGCATACAGCTCTGCCCACATTGTATACAGCGCTGCCCACATAGTATACAGCTCTGCCCACATAGTATACAGCTCTGCCCACATAGCATACAGCTCTGCCCACATAGTATACAGCTCTGCCAACATAGTATACAGCGCTGCCCACATAGTATACAGCTCTGCCCACATAGTATACAGCTCTGCCAACATAGTATACAGCTCTGCCCACATAGTATACAGCGCTGCCCACATAGTATACAGCTCTGCCCAAATAGTGTATAGTACGCCCCATATAACACAGCCCTCAACTCAGCCTCGGCCCCCAGGAATGGCCCCACAGCCACAGTTCAGTACTCACTGACATATTGAAAAAAAAAAAAAAAAACACTCCTCACCTCTCCTTGTGCCCGCGCTGTTCCCGACTCCTGTCTCCTGCTCTGCCTGGTGCACAGTGAGTGCGCGATGATGTCATCGAGCACCCGCTGTGTCAGAGACAGAGCGGGGAATGATGGGAGAGGGAGCGTCAGCTGACGCTCTCTCTTCCATCATCGCTTTGAACTGTACCGGCGGACTCCGGTATAGTTCAAAGCAGCTGGGCGGGGGGAGTCGAGTCGGTGCTGGGGGCAGGCGGGCCCCCCTGCCTTACAAGGGCCCCCATAGCGGCTGCGTGATGTGCCACTAGCTGGGGGCCCCTTGGGGAGCAGGGAGAGCCTCAAAATGTTGGGGGCCCCCGGGCCCGAGCGTGGACCGGCGTGCTCGGGCGGTGGGCCCCCCTAATCACCGGGCCCCATACATGAGTAAGGGTTGTCATGCCCTGATGGCGGCCCTGCTTAGGGCAGACGAAGTGTTGACACAGCAGGTATGACCAGGTACGGACTGGGGCTGAAATTCAGCCCTGGCATTTGAAATCACACAGGCCCATGCTGTCCCCGTCCCCAAGCACCAGATTGGATATATTGCTAATATTTCCCTGCATGGAAGACAGCAAGATTTACTACAAGACCAATATTTCTAATGATACCCGTGTCCTGCTGGGGTAAGTGACAGAGTCAGCGACTTTGTGCTCCATCACAACTCTTAACAGTATGGGTATCTTGAGATCAACGATTCTGTTAACAACGTAACAGACACGGTGGCCCACTAACAGACAGGCCTTTCTGGCATTTGCTAGAATTCCCAGATGGCCAGTCTGGCCTGGTATGACACAGGGTTCAGACTAAATAATCTTTAGCAGACTATAGTAGTATTGAGGTGCAGATGATAGTGAACGACCCATTTAGATACATAAAAGAGACATATACTTAGAAAACATAGTTAAACACACCAGGGCAACCAGATTAAGTTTTAATTATCTATAGTCTCGGTCATATACACAGCCTCGACACGTTTCCCCTCCGTAATATGGTTCCTCAGGAGGCTCATGGAACAAGCAGTGTCAATACCATAACATCTGTGAGATGTTGTGGCCTGGTTGCAAGTCTATGTGAGTGAGAGGGTCTTATATAGGCCCGATGATGTGATGCGGCCAGACAAAAACAGTAATGCCAGTAGCCAACATGGATACAGTATTACCGTGATTGGCAGGCAATCCTCGCATGTTTAGTGGCTGCAAAACAGCCACAAAACATGGGACGGGACTCGAGCATAGCGCTCGAACACCAGGGATACTCGATCGAGCACAGAGCGTGCCAAAGCACCCCGATACTTAATCGAATATTGAACAGTGCCAACCACATTGGCTCGCTAATCACTACTGTAGGGTTTAAGGACCTAATCTGAGAGATTTACAACCCCATGAATTTAGTATAATCCAAAATACAATCTGGCTTTGGGACTTGTGTTGTGGTCCCACGAACAGTGACAGGTGAGCTGTTGTCATGGTGTATGGTGGTCAAGATAAGGATATCTCTATTATCCTTTTACTTGACCACCAGCATGTTGTTGCTACATTGGGCTCTGCTGTTGCCCTTTCTCAGCAGTTGCCCAATTAGAAGTTGAGTGAGGCTTCTCTTTTTTCACACGGTGCTGCATGCAACAGTACCTCTATCAGAGAGGGCCTTAAAGAGTGGAATGCTAGTGTGAAAGTTACCTACAGTATGTAGAGGTGATAACCCTTATCTACCAGTGGGTGAATCAATTTTCCACACATTTTTCCCCTTCACCCCCAGGACAGGGAGATATTCAGGGGGGTTAATCCAGGTGTCCCTCCTTTGGTAATCCATAAATCTGTGGGTGTACCCTGAGGACTCTGGCACAGCTTGTACAGATTATTTCTCTACATTGCCCTCTTACAGTACAAGTATTGTCAAAAAATTAGCTTTCCTTTTAGTGAACCAGAGATTCATCTATACATATATCCCTTGGAGCATGTATGCATCAGCATATTTCCTGTGCTGAATTGTTCAACTACTGTCCAAATTTCCTGGGGGACACTGCAGATTATCATTATAATTAGTGATGGGCGAGTACTAAACTGCTCGGGTGCTCGTTGTTCGGGTCGAGCAGATTGGAATACTCGGGTACTCGGACAGAACAACGAGCCCAATGTAAGTCTATAAGAAAACCCGAGTATTTTTGCCGCAAACTCCCTGGGGGTCCTTTAAGGTATAAATGCGTCTGAAAATGATGGAAGCACTGCTCAAATGACACGGGGACATCATGGGGATCGCCCCTGGAAGCATTCCTGACACCTAGTTCACAGCTTTAAACAATGTTGTTAGAGTTTCATGCCATTTTGACCGATGCACCAAAAAACATACCAAAACGAAACCAAAACTGATTTTGCTGGGAAATATGTGAAGGAACATCCTTTCCAGGTGAATGACATGTATATAAGGCAAAATAATTAACCCCAGTCCAAAATATTCCTCCACCACTTGGGCTATGTTCATACGCAGCGTTTTTGAAGCGTTTTTCAACTTTAATATTGCTTTCAACCAAAACAAATGCATTCACTGGGAAATGTCATTGTAACATTTACACACCCAAGCTGGCCATGTGGTGTGTGACACATAAGCAGCCACATCTTGCTTCATTTATGAAGGAGGGACTCTTAAAGTCACATAGCCTATTTTTACAGGGGCATCAGGCAGCATTAATCTGCTTAAAGGGCCAATATTAAACAGTGGTTCTCCTAAATTTTTATAGCCTATGCTGTGAGTGGATGGGCTGCCAAGAATTACGACAAACCCCAATACCCCTTTCACAAGATGTCCAGGAGGGCTTCCATTAAAAATGTTGCATTGACTGCAAGGCCTGCCCTGCTACCAAGTCATATGCACCCCAATAAGCCTTTGAACCCAGGTACGGGATGGGCCCAGGAAAATCCACTTCACATTATTCATTTTGTACTCCCATTCTGTTTTCTTATGCATTGGCTGCAAGGCCTGACCTGCTACCAAGTCATATGCACCCCAATAAGCCCAATCTCCCCTTGGAAGGAACATGGAGGGCCTCTTAACAAAAGATGTGCCATTAAAAAGGAGCGCGTCTCCTAGACTTGTAATGCCAATACCCTAAGTGTGTTGGCTGGCCAACATTTTCCCCTGTGGGGTACACCTCAACCTTCTCCATAACAAGTATTTACCACCCAGCCAAAACACCCACCCTTGTAAGGATTTTGACACTGTCTGTAGCAGCACGGAACACGTTAACCCTGGTGATCTAGTGGCGGTGGATGATGAGCCGTAGAGGAAGACCTGATTAAAAAGTAGGCCAAATTTAAAGGAGCGGGTCTCCTAGACTTGTAATGCCCATACACTAAGTGTATGGGCTGGCAAACATTTTCCCCTGTGGGGTACACCTCAACTTTTTATATAACAAGTATTTAACACCCAGCAAAAACACCCACCCTTGTTAGGATTTTGACAATGGCTGTAGCAGCACGGAACACGTTAATGCTGGTGATCTACTGGCAGCGGCTGATGAGACGTGGAGGAAGGCCTGATTAAAAACTAGGCCCAATTTAAAGGAGCGGGTCTCCTACACTTGGATTGCCCATACACTGGCTGACAAAAATTTCCCCTGGGGGTAGATATGAACATAGTGTGTAAATTTTTTTTTTAGGAGCATCATAAACCTCTTGCAAAACTGTAACGTGTTCTCCCAGACAGTTGCTGCTGGGATGGTGCAGGTTTTTTAGGAAAAATATGGTGGACGAATCGTTGGATGAAGTGAATAGGAAAAGGGGCATGGTGATGACAGGAATGGGAAAGTACATGATTAATAACAGCAGTGGCTATGGGAGGTATGAGAGGCAGGAGGATACAGCCTACAATGATTCGTCGTTTAGCCACCATCAATTACCAGAATCGGTTTCATGCCAGTCAGAAGATCGGTGGTAACAGATGCGCGTATGAGACTCGGCCTAAGAAATGCCCGTCCAAAACATGTTGCCAAACACGCACGTGTCTGTATAAAGGGCAAAGTGCAACATGTTCCTGAGATGCTGAATTACAGAAAGCAGATCAGTGTCGGAGGAAAAGCAAACAAACTGATGGATGCTCGTGAAAAAATAAGTTTAAAGAGGAGGGCACCGTCCTGAACTATAAACACACCGGTGGCACAAGCTTCTTCATCTTCACCCATACATATTACCAATAAGATAAAGGAGCGGGTCTTCTAGACTCGTAATACCCATACACTAAGTGCATGGGCTGACAAACATTTCCCCTGTGGGGTACACCTGAACCTTTTTCAGAACAAGTCTTTTACGCAAAGCCTACTCACCCACCCTTCTTAATAATGCGACACTTTCTGTAGCTGCACATAACACGTTAACCCTGGTGATGTAGTGGGGTGGATGACGAGACGTGGAGGAAAGCCTGATTAAAAACTAGTCCCAATTTAAAGGAGCGGGTCTCCTAGACTTGTAATGCCCATACACTAAGTGCATGGGCTGACAAACATTGCCCCCTGGGGGAGTAAAATTGTTCAAAATATTTTATGGGCATCATAGACACACTTGCCAAAAATTGGACTGCCTCTAGCAGCACAAAACACGTTAACCCTGGTGATCTAATGGTGGAGAATGAGGAGACATTATGATAAATCATACTGAAATCAAACAAATTAATAAAAAATGTGAATCCACCTATGAAAGAAAATAACAAAAGGGAGGGGCGAACACAGGTTCATAGATATGAAGCCAGAATGTGTCAAACGAGATATCTTTGTCCCTAGCAACAGCTCAGAGACAGGGATATAAATAAAAATATAATATAATAGGATTTCACTATTTTTATATTGGAGAGGAATACACTAGGTCATAAGAGGATGTTCCATAGATAGGAAAAATGAAAAATATAAGAATAAATGGGAAGAATATATGGACATCTAATTTTTATCAGATTTCACCCTGTGGGAGTAACATTTGTTTTGGTTTCAAATTAGTAATGGGCATCCTAAAAACACTCTTGCAAAAAATTGATTGACTTTGGCATCACGGAATACGTTCACCCTGGTGTTGTACTGGTTGTGGATGATGAGGATAAGGAGGAGTATAACACCAAACAGACCAAATCAGGAAGCAGATACCCATGTGTGATTGTGAAGAGGTGCATGAGAATACACCTCCACAAAAAAGACAATGCATTTGAGGTTATGTTTCGCTGTTTGCATTCGGTGGTGTACAGAAGTCTTGCTTAATCCAGCCCTTGTTCATTTTTATAAGAGTCAGCCTGTCAGCATTGTCAGTTGACAGGCGGATGCGCTTATCTGTTATAATTCCACCAGTGGCACTAAAAACCCGCCCTGACAGAACGCTAGCAGCAGGGCAGGCCAGGACCTCCAAGGCATAGAGAGCCAGTTCATGCCACGTGTCCAGCTTGGATACCCAATAATTAAAAGGCACAGAGGAATCACGGACGACGTTTGTATGATCTCCAAGGTATTCCCTCACCATCTTCCCAAACATTGCACTTCCTTTGCCAGCACCCCTTGCCTCTGTGGCGGCACGATGGGAGGGTTTAAGAAAACTGTCCCAGAACTTTGCCATTGTTCCCCTGCCTGAGCTGGATTGTACTACTGTCTCTCTCGCTTGGACTCCTTGGCTGTACAACAAACTCTGACGTCTGCTGAGAGCGTTCTCACATGGAAAATTTTTCAGTAATTCCGCGACAAGTGCCCTCTGGTACAGCCACATTTTTGTACACCTGTCTGCCTCTGGAAGAAGAGATTGAAAGAGATTGTAGCATGGGTCTAGAAGTGTCACCAACCAGTAATGTGTCAACGAAAATTTTTGTAATGCGAGGTTCACGGGGAACTCAGCACAACATTAAGTCAGCCAGGCGTGCCAGAATACTAACAGGCAAGACGTCCGTGTCCTCACCAACAGGATGACTGACCATGCTGTCTTCCTCCTCCCCCCTGTTCTCAGGCCATCCTGTTATGTTACGGTAGCTGAGGAGTGCAGGTAAAAAAGGAAATACACCAGAGCAGTTGGAATCTATGAGATTGCAGTACCCTGACTAACCACCGCAACTAGAGGCAGCCATGGAGCGTTCCTACGTTGGTCCTAGACGCCTCGTCACAGCCTGAGAAACTAACTACACCTAAAGATAGAAATAGGAAAGCTATCTGCCCCGGAGCAGAACCCCAAAGATAATAGAAAGCCCCCAAACATGTAATGGCGGTTAGACAAGAGGAAATACTGACACAGAAAGAAAATAGTATGAGCAAACGCTGGGGCCCAAACTATCTAAACAGAAAAGGATAGGAAGGGTACTTACTGCAATCTCAGAAAACCCTGAAAAAACACCAACTCTATTAATTTCAAAATCACCTGAGATCACACGACCTCTACCACCTAAATTAGTTCTCTGGTGTAACAAAAACAAAACAGCAGCCACTGAAAAAAAACTGGAAAAAGCAAAAGTACAAAACACAGTGGCTGGACTAAACTGAGAGGGCAAAAGCCCCCGGAGGGGACCCTGAAGGCCCCCACAGAAGTGCAGGACAAAATGCAAAATATAGCAAAAACACAAAATAAGAAATTGACTTATCTGATAGCAGGAGATGCAGACACGACAAAGCAGGCTACAAGGGAAACTGGAAAGAAGGATTCAGACCAGAACAATTGATCACCGGCAACCCTGATGGGAAAATGACTCCCTTATATAAGACCAATCAGTAACACCTGATTCCCAGTCCTCACAATCCTCACTAGTACCGCTTGTAACCACCAGAGGGAGCCTCTGCTCAGAACTCATCTCAAACCCATTCACAACACCATCCCCGCTGACCAGACGGTATGACAGCTGTGCTTATCGTACCATCTATAGCCCATGAAAGTAGCTCCTGTTCTTCCTCCTCCTCCTCATTGTCTACCAATCCACATTGCGACATGAGGCTGGGCTGAGTGTAATCACCCTGTATGGTTCCATACTCCATGTCTTCGTGCACTGCCTGCAATGCATCATCTTTAATTGTGAGCAGAGAGGTTTTCAGAATGCTGAGAAGCGGGATGGTGACGCTAATTATTGCGTCATTGCTGCTCACCATCTTGGTGCAGTCCTCAAAGTTCTGGAGGATGGTACATATGTCTGACATCCATGTCCACTCCTGAGGTCTTATGTGTGGAGTCTGAACTGAATATCGACGGCCTTGTTGATGCTGGTAGTCAACAACTGCCCTCTTCTGCTCACAAATCCTTTCCAACATATACAATGTAGAGTTCCAATGCGTGGGGACATCACACAACAGTCAATGAGTCTGAAGATGCAAATGCTGCTGAAGCTATCCAACCAACAACCGTTTCACACTGCTCTGGCTTCAATAGTGATGTGCTGCGGTCCCCTAGAAACTGAGACAGGAAGGTCGAGCACAAAGATGTGGGTCTTTGCTGTGGCCCACTTTCAGCTTGGCCACGGCCTCGTCCTCTGCATGAATCATCAGCATCAAGTCCACTTCCATCCCCGTCCGTTGTCCCTTGCCTTGCCCATTTTAAATGGACTACTGAAATATTTGAAAAGCTCAAAACAAATGGAATTATTTGGAGAAAAATTATGTGATCAGTATGCCTGCAAAGCAAAGATTTTTCCACCACAGAAACACCAGGCCTCAGCCTGAGATAACAGGCTGTATTAATTATTTTTTAGGTTTTGTGTTAATTTTTTAAAACACAAAATAATGAGTAGAACAAGGCTAGCAGACAGAACTATGCAATGTATGACTGCGAAGCAAAGATTTTTACACCACAGATACACCAGGTCTCAGCCTGTATTAATTTTTTTTATTTTTGTGACAAAAAGACTGCTGGATATAACGATAGTGACAGACTGCCCAAAAAAGGGAAGGCAGGCCTAAAATGCCACCATTTTTGGCACATGGATGTATGAGGCGTCACAGATAGACCCCACTGTAAAATGTAGCCTGTTAAATAATGCAACATAGTGCTGTATATAAGTGCAATCATACCCAGGGCAAAAAAATAAAACTGGCGTATACTGGCCAAACTTTGAGGAGCATGCACAGATATGAGATGGCTCGGCTATACCACACCGAAACAAGTGTGGCCTGTTTTATTTTTATTTTTGGCTAAATACTGGTGTATATAAATAGTCACACCCAGGCCACACCCACACCCAGGTCACCCAAACACCCATACTTGTTAGGACTTAGACACTGGCTGTAGCTGCACGTAACACATTAACCCTGGTGATGTAGTGGCGGTGGATGACGAGACGTGGAGGAAAGCCTGATTAAAAATTAGTCCCAATTTAAAGGTACGGGTCTCCTAGACTTGTAATGCCCATACACTAAGTGCATGGGCTGACAAACATTTCCCCCTTGGGGAGTAAAATTGTTCAAAATATTTTATGGGCATCATAGACACACTTGCCAAAAATTGGACTGCCTGTAGCAGCACAGAACACGTTAACCCTGGTGATCTAGTGGTGGAGAATGAGGAGACATTATGATAAATCATACTGAAATCAAACAAATTAATAAAAAATGTTAATCCACCTATGAAAGAAAATAAAAGGATGGGGCGAACACAGGTTCATAGATATGAAGCCAGAATGCGTCCAATGAGATATGTTTGTCCTAGCAACAGCTCAGAGACAGGGATATAAATAAAAATATAATATAATAGGATTTCACAATTTTTATATTGGAGAGGTATACACTAGGTCATAAGAGGTTGTTCCACAGATAGGAAAAATGGAAAATATAAGAATAAATGGGAAGAATATACGGACATCTCATTTTTATGAGATTTCCCCCTGGGGAGTAACATTTGTTTTGCTTTCAAATTATTAACGGGCATCATAAAAAAACCCTTGCCAAAAATTGGACTGGCTGTAGCAGCATGGAACACGTAAACCCTTTTGATCTAGTGGCGGTGGATGATGAGACGTGGAGGAAGGCCTGATTAAAAACTAGGTCCAATGTAAAAGAGCTGGTCTCCTAGACTTGTAACGCCCATACACGCAGTGCATGGGCTGACAAACATTTCCCCATGGGGTGTACATTTTTTAAAAATATACTATGGCATCATAGACACCCTTGCCAAAAATTGGATTGCCTGTAGCAGCACAGAACATGTTAACCCTGGTCATCTAGTGGTGGAGAATGAGGAGACATAATGATAAATCATACTGAAATCAAATAAATAAAAAATGTGAATCCACCTATGAAAGAAAATAACAAAAGGGAGGGGAAAAGGTCCTGATGCCATAGACAAATAAAGATAGTAGATTAAAATAAGCATAAATACCTTATAGATATCACAGCAAAGTCTATAGTGATCTCCCCGACCACCCCGACGCACGTTTCAGAGAGATACTCTTTCCTCAGGGTGCCTGTATAGAGGGCTACAGATACGCACTGTGCTGCTCAGTGACATGGTGTGTATCACACTCAACATGGACCAGAGGAAGGAAAGAGTTGTCTCCGGAGATTAGAAAGAAAATTATAGACTAACATGTTAAAGGTAAAAGTTATAAGACCATCTCCAAGCCGCTTGATGTTCCTATGACTAAAGTTGCACATATTATTCTGAAATTTAAGCTCTATGGGACTGTACCCACCCTCCTGGACGTGGCCGCCGGAGAAAAATTGATGACAAATCAAAGAGACGGATAATACAAATGGCAACAAAAGAGCCCAGAAAAACTTCTAAACAGATTAAAGGTGAACTTCAAGCTCAAGGAACATCAGTGTCAGATCGCACCATCCATCGTTGTATGAGCCAAAGTGGACTTCATGGCAAACGACCAAGGAGGACACCATTGTTGAAAAAAATCATAAAAAAGCCAGACTGGAATTTTCAAAACAACATGTTGGCAAGCCACAAAGCTTCTGGTAGAATGTCCTATGGACAGATGAGACAAAAATGAAACTTTTTGTCAAGGCATATCAGCTCTATGTTCACAGATGGAAAAATGAAGCATATCAAGAAAAGAACACTGTCTCTACTGTGAAACATGGAGGAAGCTCTATTATGTTCTGGGGTTGCTTTACTGCATCTGGCACAGGGTGTCTAGAATCTGTGCAGGGTACAATGAAATCTCAAGACTATCAAGGGATTCTAGAGAGAATTGTGCTCCCCAGAAAGCTTGGTCTCAGTCGCAGGTCATGGGTCTTGCAACAGGATAATGACCCAAAACACACAGCTAAAAACACCCAAGAATGGCTAAGAGGAAAACATTGGACTATTCTGAAGTGGCCTTCTATGAGCCCTGACCTAAATCCTATTGAGCATCTATGGAAAGAGCTGGAACATGCTGTCTGGAAAAGGCAACTTTCAAATATGAGAGAACTGGAGCAGTTTGCTCTTGAGGGGTGGGCCAAAAAAGCTGTCGAGAGGTGCAGAAATCTCATTGACAGTTACAGGAATTGTTTGATTGCAGTGATTGCCTCTAAAGCTTTTGCAACAAAATATTAAGTTCAGGGTACCATCATTTCTGTCCAGGCCTATTTCATGAGGTTTTTTATTTCTTTTTGTAAATTCTGTGGAAGCATGGTTGAAAAGCAATGTATGACTTTGTTCATTTTCATAGAATTTTGATTTATTATTACGTTTGTCAGATTCAAGTTATTTCTGTGAGCATTGTGAGTTTTTCTGTCATTAAACGAGGGGCACCAACAATTTTAACCACGTGTGTGCATATATCTATATATATTCACTGCTCAAATAAATAAAGGGAACACTCTAATAACACATCCTAGATCTAAATAAATGAAATATTCTCATTGAATACTTTGTTCTGTACAAAGTTGAATGTGCTGACAAAATCACATAAAAATCATCAATGGAAATTAAATTTATTAACCAAAATTAAAGTGGAATGTAATGTCCTTAAAACAAGTCAAAATGATGCTCAGTAGTGTGTGTGGCCTCCACGTGCCTGTATGACCTCCCTGTGCCTGTATGACCTCCATAGAATGCCTGGGCATGCTTCTGATGAGGCGGCGGATGGTCTCCTGAGGGATCTTCTCCCAGACCTAGACTAAAGCATCCACCAACTCCTGGACAGTCTGTGGTGCAACGTGACGTGGGAGGATGGAGCGAGACATGATGTCCCAGATGTGCTCAATCGGATTCAGGTCTGGGGAACGGTCGGGCCAGTCCATAGCTTCAATGCCTTCATCTTGCAGGAACTGCTAACACACTCCAGCCACATGAGGTCTGGCATTGTCCTGCATTAGGAGGAACCCAGGGCCAACCGCACCAGCATATAGTCTCAGAAGGGGGTCTGAGGATCTCATCTCGGTACCTAATGGCAGTCAGGCTACCTTTGGCGAGCACATGGAGTGCTGTGCGGCCCTCCAAAGAAATGCCACACCACACCATTACTGACCCACTGCCAAACCGGTGTTCTGTGGCAAATGCCAAGCGTCCTGCACGGTGTTGGGCTGTGAGCACAACCCCCATCTGTGGACGTCGGGCACTCAGACCATCCTCATGGAGTTGGTTTCTGACCGTTTGTGCAGACACATGCACATTTGTGGCCTGCTGGAGGTCATTTTGCAGGGCTCTGGCAGTGCTCCTCCTTGCACAAAGGCAGAGGTAGTGGTCCTGCTGCTGGGTTGTTGTCCTCCTACGGCCCCCTCCACATCTCCTGGTGTACTGGCCTGTCTCCTGGTAGCACCTCCAGCCTCTGGACACTACGCTGACAGACACAGCAAACCTTCTTGCCACAGCTCACATTGATGTGCCATCCTGGATGAGCTGCACTACCTGAGCCACTTGTGTGGGTTGTAGAATCCGTCTCATGCTCCCACGAGTGTGAAAGCACAACCAACATTCAAAAGTGACCAAAACATCAGCTAGAAAGCATTACTGAGATGTGGTCCCCACTTGCAGAACTACTCCTTTATTGAGTGTGTCTTGATAACTGCCAATAACTTCCATCTGTTGTCTACTTCATTTGCACAACAGCATGTGAAATTGATTGTCAATCAGTGTTGCTTCCTAAGTGGACAGTTTGATTTCACAGAAGTTTGATTTACTTGGAGTTATATTCTGTTAAGTGTTCCGTTTATTTTTTGAGCAGTGTATATATATATATATATATATATATATATATATATATATATATATTATGATAATTAGCCAAGTGGCCAAATAACTCAGTTCAATTTAATAAAGTCCAAAAGTGGCTAAGGTAAGAGCGCAGGAAAATGGATAGAAACCCCAAAGTGCCTTTCGCGTTAACTTCTTAAAAATCTTCTTGATATTGATTTCTTTCTTGGGTGGTATGGATCTGTGTCTCATATGCTTTTTATGTTATTTTATCTATATTATGTTTTCTGATTAATTATAAATAAAGGTTTTTATTTTATTTGGGCCTTTATATATATATATATATATATATATATATATATTTTGGGAGTGCCCTGAATATACATTGCCCTTATATGGGTATTTATTTAAAGACAAAGAAACAAAGAAAACTTGATACAATTAAACTTTTGACCAGCTACATATCTGATACAGTAAATTAAAGCGGAAATATATCCGTGTCTAATTGATTACTGTAAGATATGAACAAAGTAGAGTCCTAAATTTACTATAAATGTAATTAGCCTAAATGTACATGAACTTTTGGACTCAACTTTATCTGTCTGTTTAATCATGCAATGTACTGTATATTGGGAAATTTATAATAACAAATTAAATGATATAAAATACAGAACAATGTTTCAGGTTATTTTTTTTATTGTTAATTGCA
The DNA here is from genome assembly GCA_033576555.1 of Oophaga sylvatica. Lineage (NCBI taxonomy): Eukaryota > Metazoa > Chordata > Amphibia > Anura > Dendrobatidae > Oophaga > Oophaga sylvatica. The sequence goes on along the minus strand of JARQOD010001974.1, from coordinate 11,972 downwards.
TTCAAAATGTACAATTAAATTCACTAAGTCCAAACCAACTTGAATAGAAAAAAGTGCTCATTTTAGATAAAATATTTCTTAAAACAAGACTGAGTGTTCACCTAAGATTTAAGAAACGGCCAATGTTTAATAGAAACCATATCATCATCTATTTTATAGTTAACAGTCTACATGACGGACAGTTTTCAAACTTTTACATGTTATAAAGTGTTAAAGGCTCAGAAAAACAACACCCTTTGTGTCCATGTACAAAAACTATCAGAAGAGGACAATAAACAATTAAATAGTAAACTTACAGTACAAAATCTCTGCTGCGCTCATCCCATGCAGCTTCATAAATATCTGGTATTCTCGCACAAACACTGACGTTTCACAAACTAAATCCACATTTTATTTATCCCACTTTTTTGCTGCTACATGATAAATGGATTTCTCTAGAGAAGATTTTTAATCAGGTAACACAAATGTAAGAATGAAAAAAATGCATAAAGTCTAACAAGATGCACAAAAATATATTGTTTATAGACTGTGGTTGGAATGATTAGGTGGGTTTTGCTATTATTATTATGCATAATAATAGGAACACGCAGTACACTATATAGCTGTACGATTCATGTGCATTTAGAGAGCTGGTAGGTTTCCTGCAAAATTAATTCTACTATCTGGGTAAAATACAAATAAAGTATTATAAGATCTGTTTCATTGATTCTTAGATAGTAAAAATGAAGTCCAAGTGACAAAGGCAGCATATGCTGCCAAAATCACGAGCAGCATGGATTCAGAGCCTATCGGCACGATTGCAGCCTGGTATATTTTTCTCTGAAACACTCTGATGTTTCAGAGGGAGTATACTTTAAAGAGGTTGTCCACTACTTTTGTATTGATGGCCAAGCCTTAGGATTAGTCATCAATATCTGATTGGCTGGGGTTTGGCACCCCCATCAATCAGCTGTTATTGGTGGTGGTGGCCACAGACCTGAAGTACTCACATGCGGAGCTGGCACTCTATGGAGCAGGGTACTGTAGATCCACCTCCTATACAAATCAATAGGCGGTGAATGTGCAATAACAAGCCTCGGCCACAACAAGTAGACGTCCAGATCCGCAATTAAGTACTTCCGGACTGCGGCCACCGATAACAGCGGGTCGGCAGAGAGCCAGGTGCCAGAATGGCGGCCAATCAGACATTAACAACCCATCCTAAGGATAGGCCATCTATGTAAAAGTAGTGGACAACCTCTTTAAGCATCTAGCTGAGAACCATAGCAAGAGGCGAGAATAGTCCAGCTCTGCCCCAGGCCGGATCTTCCCAGTGCTGCTAGAGGTGAGTTACAGGTCCCTATGTACACATGAATCATGTGAAAGGTTGTGGCATTTGAAATGGCAGTAATGTTTCAAAGAACAATTAATAAATATAAAGCCTCATTCAGACGCCTTTTCTCATGTACATGCATTTGCGAACAGAACACGTACCCATTATAGTCCTTTTTTTTTTGCAGGAACATAAACAGAGACATGTCCAGTTTTGAACCAAGTCAAGGATCAAAATAAATCACCCATACAAGTCCATAGGTCCATTTTTAACATTGTAATGGATAGGAGAACTTTTGTATGTGTCTTTTTTTCACATCTTTCTTTTAAGCATATGAGTTATAAAACACTGATGGTAAAAACTGATATACCGACCAAACACTGATGGAAATCTGATGCGAACACATGGAAATTAGGCAGTTTTTTTGTGTACAAGGCAAAATCACTGACGTCTGAATGAGGCCTAAGTCTTAATATGAGATTTGTGCTTGTTAATGTAAATATACTTTGAAGTTCATATGGTATCTACCCTAGCGTTACATACCACTGATACTGTTATAAATTTGGCACCAAGTTCTGTTAATGCTACAACCTCCTCAGTGCCACTAGAGAAGATGCTGGGAGCCCAGGAGCCTCCTTACCTACTGGTCGAGAAACAGTATAATATAGTATTGTAAAACATCATGTAAAGATGTCAAATGGCATATCTCATTCCAAAATGTATATATCCCTGCAAGAAAATAATTTCTATTGACTGTAAAATGTAATTAGGAAAAATAGATGAATGTTCCTTCAAGGGTTACCTGTGACTTTTATATCGATGGTCTATCTTAAGGAATGATCATTAATATCTGATTAGTGGGGTGCTCAGTTGTGGAGCCAAACTACACAGTCAATTGCAGAGTGGTTACGGCTGGGTGCAGCACATCTGCCCCTCATTGATTTGAATAGGGAGCGTATGTGGAGTACCCTATCATGGCCACTATGAAGTTGGTGGAATTGTGCAGCTCCACAACTGAGCACGTCCGGCTACCGCAGGCATCGGGAGTAGCTGATCGCTAAGGGTGCCAGATGTCACAACTCCACCGATAGGATATTGCTGACTAATTGGATGGATTGACAATCAATGTAAAAGGACAGCCACTTTAACAAAAGGAAGTTGCATATACTAAATTGGAAACTGAAAAGTTAGCTTATAGTGTTTGTACCAAGATTGGAAATAAGCCCTAGTTGGGGATCTTGGTACATGTACAAACCCTTTAAGTCTTCATTTCTTTATTTTGGCTTCAACTTCATAAGTTGATTTCAACTGACATTAAATTCATGGGAAACAGAGGAGATTAGGTAATATGCCTGAGCACTGCACAATGGCAATTCTATTTTCTAACAGTCTGGTTCACACAACAGCCATGGCTCTACAAAGGCCTATTTATTAAACCATCCTCTTACAATTATAATTACCACTCTTGCTCTGGGAGAACAAGTTAATGTTATTTTTTTGCGTTGTCTGATTGTTTATATTTGTCACAGTAATTTCTCTGTGCTTTTAACATTAGACATAAATTACTATGTAGTACACAATCTTCTCTGATAAGGCTGGATGTTGTTAGCATTTAGGACATTATCCAAGAAAAAGTTAAATATCCAGGTTTTTCTAATGATATGGTTGTCAAAGTTGCTTGAAGTTACTTTTTCCATTAAACATCCAATATAAAATATTGTGGGAAAAGAAAGAAAATAACACATCGTGTATAAGCTCCGTGTCATGTACTAGTCTGGAGTCGGATATCAGGAATGCTGGGGTCTTACCAATATAGGATTGCAATGATCCCCAGATCATCATGCAAAAGAAACACTTAATTATACTAATTTTTTTTATCAAACTGTGTGGACGAAATCAATGTTATAATTTTTTTCAAACATTTTTTATTTCATTTTTAACTCTTTAGGTGTGTGTGTTTGTGTGATAAAAGCTTATAGAGATTCATGTGCAGGTTTTAATCATTTTCAACAATGAACTTTAGACTTCCAAGGTTTGACTTTGGCGGTTGTTCTTCTTTAGGGTCTTGAAGAGGACTTGTCACTGGATTTTTTAAAATTAAACGGAGTAGCTCCACCAATTTTACTGCTCTACTGATTCAAGAACAGTTTTTCTTTTGTTCTCACTCTTTACAAAGTTATGCCCCCACAAATAATGCTGCAAATTTTTCCTTCACCCAAGTGGGCGTATACCACAGGACTTCTATGTGGGTGTTTGCTTTTCCTCCTTTGATGTTGGCCAATCAAAACTTGGCTACACCCACAAACAAATTCTGTGGTCTACGCCCAATTGGTCAAAGGGAAAACTTGCATCATAATTACCGGGGAATATAACTTTGGAACGGAGGGACACAGAAGAAAAACTTACAGAATTCGAGGAGCAGCGGCAATTGGACGAATGTACTCAGCTTAAATTATTCCAGTGACAGGTCCACTATTAATGTCACTCAGTAAACTGTTCAGCTGGGCTATCAATCTATATAAACATAGAGGGAGGAAACTTAAAGGGTGAAGAGATCTTTCAGTAAATGAGAAAGGGTGACAAGGCATGTAGAAATGTCATCTGCGAGGTGTGGTTTTACCTCTTTTTTTGTGACATGGACCTGTACACTTTGAAAATCTGCACTTTATGACAGATACCAAAGCAGAGAAACTATTCTGAATATTCTTCTCCCAGGGTGAAGCAGTCCATTACATTTTCAAACTTGACAAAACCCACCTAAAAAGGGGTATTATGAAGGTCAAATTATTTGGTAAAATTATGAACAATGGGATGAACCTGTTGTCAGTAATAAATATCATATACAGTAATTAAAAAGAAAACTGATGAAAATAGTAAAATAAAATATTACTTTTTCAACCAGAACTAAAACCAAGACATATCGCCAATCCTTGTCCATGCAATCCAGTATGAATAATGTGTAGTCCATATAAAATCCTCTACAGTCACACAGAAGTACCCACAGCAAAAAAAAAAAATCTTCATGTGAGTATTAAAACAAGACACAGTAGATGGTAGGCCATAGGAGAACCACGGTCTTTGCTGGTGCTGCTGGTGGACATCTTCTATAAGATATCAGACTCATAAGAAAAATTCTTGTACGTCATGTTCTTCAAGATGTATGTCACTGAACAGAATCTTCATTGATCCACCGACTGATTTATGCCTGGAGAAATAAAAACATTTTTCATCACCTTACTTTTGGCTATAACAGCTTATAAATACATGGAAAGAAAATTATAGAACTGCCAGCTTGTGAATTCTGGGTTAGTAAATGCATAATGAAAAACATACATTTCGATATTACAGTAATTCTTTTTTGCAGATATTTTTAATTTAAATTTGTAGAAAAATAAGCCTTAAAGCTGTACAGCCCTGAGAGGACACAAAATACTCTGCTAGGATCATGTTGCCTTCAAATTAGAACTGTGTCAAATGTAACGTGATTTTAAAAGCAGGGTAAGAAGAAGTTAAAAAAGAGGAGTTCCCCCCTGTCATTTGACTCATCTGTTTGCCAAAGCTGAGATTGGCTACAACAATGTGACCCCAGTGCTTTTCACAAACAGCATTTTAATGGGAACTCCTATGTGGTTAGGGCCAATAGGACCGAACACTTAGTACTAGATTTTCTGGCATACTACAGAAAATTGTTGGGGGTCTCTAGCAGGGGAGACCACCTAAAATACTTACTGTCAGTAGAACATTCTAAAAATATGGCTGTGCGAATTGGACAAATATTTTAAATGGACAGCCATTTTAACAAATTATTCCAGAATTCTTTCCATAATATTTGTAAAGTTGAGATTGGATTTTAAGTGATCTCACAATAGAGGACACACTGGAGGACTCTAAAAATTAGTCTTTTAAAAGAGAGCCTTCAACTCACTGTAAACTGTGGATGATACTATGGACTATTTTAAAATAATGAAAGGAAGGTTGAACTTGATGGACCTAGGTCTTTTTTCAACCTATGTAACTATGTAATATATGACCCCATCCCTCTCAACTTCTCATAGACCTTCAAAGACTCTGCACATAGTTATTCTCACATTGACTCATAATGACACCTTTATTGTAGAAGGCTTTCTAGTTGGAAAGTGTGGAATGTAATACAAAAAAAGAAAGTAGCCAATGGTGATTAAATTGATTGCTATTGCTATTCCACAGACATAGAGGTTGACTTGGCATGAAAGATCGGGATCTTGTAGCAATGGCATGGGTCAACAGAACTGGCATTACTGCTTGCTTTAACATTTTTTGGCTTCGATTTGTAAACAAAAAAACCCAAAATTTTGTTATTCTAAAAGCTCCATAAACTGGACAAAATAATGAAAATTAGTTTTGAAAAGTCGGACTCCAAACAATTTTGCAGCTGTCAGATGTCTAAGCAGACAGCAAATGTGCTGAGCATGCAGCAAACACATGTACAAGATCTTGGCCTATTTATGTAGTCTACAGCTGCGTGAAGAGTGACGGTCTACATGACCTCCGCTTTTTTACTAATGATGTCAATGTATAAAAAAGAGAAATGATAAATCTACAGATAAAGTATAAGTTATTTACAATGATAAGAATGACCGCTACAGTAATTCTTCCCAATAATAGCAGAAATGCTTACGTGTATGTAATATGTCAAGATATGACCAGAAGACAAGATTTCTGCATTCATTTTGGCAAGGCAGAGAAATATTGGTGAAGCACCAGCATAGATGACTGCAGATGTCAGTTTTGTTTTTTTCCCAATAGGAATGATGGATCACGCCTTGTACATACACCAAACACATTAAACGGTCCCATCCTTATGCTTCTCAGCTGTTCCCAAAAGGTTCAGACAGTTGTATTCATCAGAAAGTACAGTCTAGGACACTTTAGGAAAAACAGTAACGATAGATAGATAGACAGATAGATAGATAAATGAATGAAAAGTAATGCAGAAAAAAGGTATAAATGACCATTCCTGCTGACAGCTGCTTTCATCCCAAAGTGGAAGCTTGGCCCTGAAAACAATACATCTGCAGATACACCTGGGACAAGAAAATTCCTTCAGTCAGCCAGTGTACCTAAAAATTTGCAACTACAGTAAATTAGGGTGGTCTTCTACAGCCCATATAAACAGTGCCATACATTGCCCAAATGAATAGTGCAATACTGTGCCACTTTAAACAGTACCATAGTGCCAATTTTAATAGTGCCATAAAGTGTGTGCATTAACAGTGTCATACAGTATCCCTCCTCCCAGTATTGCCCCTTTTAGTGATCTGTCCTAGTTATTATTTTGCTATTTTTATGCTACAGACCTCATGTGGTCAATGGTTTGTGTGAGCACAACAGCCTCCATCTGAAAATGGGCCCATCTTCTGTGCTGGCACAGGTCAACCAATGCGTGCGGCCTGCTCAGCCTATGAGCGCAAGTCTCCTTAGCAGCTGCCATTTCAGTCCAGGTCCAGCAAAACTTAGTTATTGTAATATGATCAAAGATGACTATAATTGTAAAAAAGGGACAGCCAATTATACCGTACTTCCCTTGTTAAAAAAAAATGCTTGTGATCAGGAAGGAAATGGTTCCCTGTAAAGGCTTCTTGCTTTCCCTTGATCCATACTGGCAAACAACGTACTTACTATGTATCTGTTTTCTCTACAAATTGTAAGGTATTATGTTACCTTACTGATCAGCTAATGGTTATTTATCCCAAAATGATTTACTGAAAAGGTTTACTCTTTACTGGAAGATATGCCATCACTTTATGATCAGTGGGGGTTTGAGAATGGAAGGTCCATACCGATGATCTAGAACTGACTTGAATACAGCTGCATTGTCCTTCCCCACACAGCAGGTTGTTCCCAGGATTAGATTTTCATCAATAAAGCCAGCAGCGATATGCGATCACTTTATACACTGGGAATACCCCTTTAAGAATGAAGTTACTGTGAATCTATTATTTTTCTGTTACATTTTAGAAACCAAGAAATGCAGTCAACTCTCCATCACACCAAGGTCACTCATCTAACTTGTCTTTATATCATAAATTCTCCCAAATGACTTTGTGGCTGGTTATGGTTGTCATGGACTATCTTTTTTGAGGGGGCTATGTGGGGGATCATATTGTATGTACTGGGCTATGTGGGGGATCATATTGTATGTACTGGGCTATGTGGGGGATCATATTGTATGTTCTGGGCTATGTGGGGGATCATATTGTATGTACTGGGCTATGTGGGGGCTCATACTGTACATAAGGGGATGTCAGCATACTTAATTCTGCTCAATATGAAGTCATACAATTAATATTCAAATTATAATTAATATGTTAATATAAATATTGAGTAGAATTAATGTCCGCCTATTGGTGTAGCGTTGGGAAAATTAATCTCCCACCTCTGCTGTATTATGTATAGTGTTATGTATAATGCTGTACATGCACAGCAGATGTGCACCAGAGCACCTGTGTCTTATTCACATGACCTATCACATGACCTATCAAAGGGGATCATGTGACATGTCATGTGATACACTGGGGGGGAGGAGAGAGGGGCACACCTTCTAAACTGCCTGATGCCCTCACTATGTTAATCCACCCCTGTCTATAAGCGCTGGTTCACATGTATGTTAGGGAATTCTATTTGTCTTTCCATGTTTAGGAAAAGACAAGTGAAATTATCCCTTATTGCAACGTGATGTAACTATGTCACCATAAGGCCTCCTTCACATGTCCGTGTTTCCGGTACGGTGTTGTATTCGTTTTTTCACTGATACCACGTACACCCATTATAACCTATGGGGCTGCTCACGTGTCCACTATTAACCTGCAGATTAATCCCATATCTGCAGGTTAATGCCGTTTTTTTTCAGGTGACAGGTTCCCTTTAACACTGAAAGTATAGGAGAAGCTTTGTAATTTCATTTTCTATATCCATACTGGAAAAACACGGATGACACATGTTTTTAAAAACATACTTATAAATGGGTGATAAAAAATAAAAATATATGGTCAAAATGGACTCTGCCACATGTATGTGCTTTATACAGACATGTGAAGAGGGCCCAAGTCTGCACTTGTATGTAGCGGGTTTAGGAGCTGAGCCTGCGCAGTACTGAGCAGATGTTGGCTCTTATTCATAGCCGGCATCTGCCTGTAACAGCAGTAATCAGAGCTCACCTCAGTTGCAGCTGTTTTAAAGAGGATATCTGGGACTTTGCTAAAATAAGAAAAAAAATTATGCCTAAGCTCTAACAGGCAGGTAGCTGCCTATAGTGTGGCACAGAGCGGTCACAGACGGCTCCTGCCTGCAATTCAGCAGCTTTCATAAAGTCAACAGAGTGGTGACTTTTCTTCCTCTTTGCTCTGTTGAACAGGCGGGATTACCACTGTCATTCTGACAGATGGCTCTCCTCTTCCTAACTAGGGGAACCGGCTGTCTATCAGCATGACGTCAACAGTCTTTCACTGTGAACACTGCAAAGAGGAAAATAAGCCGCCGCTCTGTTGACGGGATGGAAGCTGCTGAGTTGCAGGTGAAGAACGATGAAGAACGGTGTCGGGCACAACAGGCAGGTAGATAGCAACTAGTCTTGATCAATCAGAATGACAACGGCAATCTCGCCGGTTCAAAAGAGTAGAGAGGAAAAGAAGCCGCTGCTCTGATGGAAGCCTGTGAATAGCAGGCAGGAGCCATCTGTGACTGCTCTGTTTCGCACATTAGGTAAGTTGGCAGCATCTACCTATTAACCTACAAAGAAATCCTAATAAGAAAATATAGAACCTAAAACAAAATAAAAAATTTTGTGCCTATGCACTAACAGGCAGGTAGTTGCTATCATAGAACCTAATACAAATATGGGTATCAAGGGAATAGCTACATGTAAAGCAGGAATCGATACAATATTCTGCCAGAAAGGAGACCCAAAGAAAACTAGGGTAAATAAAGCAATATCAAATGTATTAATCAAAAAATATCATTACAAATATTCAATAATCATAATAGTAGGTGAGATGGACAGCTAAAACAATAGAAAATGGGGTAGGGTGAAGGAAGTGAAAACCCGCTTAAGCAGACTTGTCTTCCTTCAAGGGCCACACAGGTAGGTACTGCAGCAAAAGCAGGTGCAACTGAACAGTTCCAGCCAGTGAGCCATGTAACACAGGGTGTAGGAACCCACATAGAGCAGTTGCTATGGGCAGGGGTGGGATTCAGCCGGTTCTCCCCAGTTCGGTGGAACCGGTTGTTAAAAAAGCAGCCGGTTCCCCGAACCGGGGAGATTCTTAACTGCGATCCGGTACTTTGTTGCAGTGCCGGCGCGCCGCAAGTTGAAGGAGGGGAACTCCGGAGTCGGGCTCTGCTTCCTAGCCGGAATCCATACAGCGCGGCACACTGATACACTCACACCATGATACACCGCCGGGCCTGGCCCTCGCGCACTGATATCTCTGGAGTGCAGTGCGGCGATTGGGTAGTGCAACCGTGGCCATCTTCTCAGTCACGAGGAGGAGGCACGCGGCACAGCACAGGCTGCACACAGCTACTCCGCCGCCCCGCTAGCTACCCGGCCGGTCCCTAGTGTCAGTGGACAGTGTGTAAGGCACTGCGGCAGCTGCACTGCAGACAGTAGAGAAAAGGACTCAACTCAAGGAGGGCTCTCAGGGCGGTGTTGAAGTTTGGCCCTGGCTGGGCCTGGCCTTTGCGTTGCGCCGTTGCGGTGAGTAACTAGCCCAGGCTGGGGGCTTCATAGGGCCGGGCGGGGGTGATGGCAGAAAATGCAGATGTGATTATGGATTGTAATGATGACCAGTCACCAAATGATTGATCCTGGGTGTAAAGAAAACGCAGCGCTGCCTGGAGTGGACTGAGGCAGCGCTGATATATGTACAGGCCTCCATCCATGACTGGCCGCAGCGCTGATATGTGTACAGACCTCCATCCATGACTGGCTGCAGCAGTAATATGTGTACAGGCCTCCATTCATAACTGGCCGCAGTGCTGATATGTGTACAGGCCTCCATCCATGACTGGCCGCAGCGCTGATATGTGTACAGGCCTCCATCCATGACTGGCCGCAGCGCTGATATGTGTACAGACCTCCATCCATAACTGGCCGCAACGCTGATATATGTACAGGCCTCCATCAATGACTGGCTGCAGCGCTGATATGTGTACAGGCCTCCATCCATGACTGGCCGCAGCGCTGATATGTGTACAGACCTCCATCCATAACTGGCCACAGCGCTGATATGTGTACAGGCCTCCATCCATGACTGGCTGCAGCGCTGATATGTGTACAGGCCTCCATCCATGACTGGCCGCAGCGCTGATATGTGTACAGGCCTCCATCCATGACTGGCTGCAGCGCTGATATGTGTTGTGAATGGGTTTGAGATGAGTTCTGAGCAGAGGCTCCCTCTGGTGGTTACAAGCGGTACTAGTGAGGATTGTGAGGACTGGGAATCAGGTGTTACTGATTGGTCTTATATAAGGGAGTCATTTTCCCATCAGGGTTGCCGGTGATCAATTGTTCTGGTCTGAATCCTTCTTTCCAGTTTCCCTTGTAGCCTGCTGTGTCGTGTCTGCATCTCCTGCTATCAGATAAGACAATTTCTTATTTTGTGTTTTTGCTATATATTTGCATTTTGTCCTGCACTTCTGTGGGGGCCTTCAGGGTCCCCTCCGGGGGCTTCTGCCCTCTCAGTTTAGTCCAGCCACTGTGTTTTGTACTTTTGCTTTTTCCAGTTTTTTTTCAGTGGCTGCTGTTTTGTTTTTGTTACACCAGAGAACTAATTTAGGTGGTAGAGGTCGTGTGATCTCAGGTGATTTTGAAATTAGTAGAGTTGGTGTTTTTTCAGGGTTTTCTGAGATTGCAGTAAGTACCCTTCCTATCCTTTTCTGTTTAGATAGTTTGGGCCCCAGCGTTTGCTCATACTATTTTCTTTCTGTGTCAGTATTTCCTCTTGTCTAACCGCCATTACATGTTTGGGGGCTTTCTATTATCTTTGGGGTTCTGCTCCGGGGCAGATAGCTTTCCTATTTCTATCTTTAGGTGTAGTTAGTTTCTCAGGCTGTGACGAGGCGTCTAGGACCAACGTAGGAACGCTCCACGGCTGCCTCTAGTTGCGGTGGTTAGTCAGGGTACTGCAATCTCATAGTTTCCAACTGCTCTGGTGTATTTCCTTTTTTACCTGCACTCCTCAGCTACCGTAACATAACAGTATCACCGGACATAAAAATTGTATGGTACTCACAGAAGGGAAAAAATATTTTGAAGGAAGAAAAGTTGTCAGAGATATTTTTCTGTTTGTTGCATTTTTTTTTTTTTTTCCCCTCTGTATCTCTGGGTGCTGGGGAGGATCTTTTCTCCCAATGGAGTTTGCACAGTTGTCTGGCCGTGTGGATCAGCTTGCCACTGAGGTTCAGAGTATTGCTGCATATCTTGCTAGGTTGCCTGTTGTGGAACCTAGGATCCCCATGCCAGATTTGTTTTTAGGGGATCGAGCTAAGTTTCAGAATTTCAAAAATAATTGTAAATTGTTTCTTGCCTTAAAATCTAAGTCCTGAGGAAACGCAGCGCAGCAGGTTCAAATTATCATCTCTCTCCTGCGCGGCGATCCTCAGGATTGGGCTTTTTCCTGAT